>JACSOB010000365.1:0-20044 GCA_019677175.1 Bombus sylvicola | reverse complement strand
GCCAAAATGTAATGCACACACGTTTCAGCGTCGAAACAAGCCCAACGAGCTCGTAAACCTATGATTCCATTTAAAAAAACTGACCGTCATTTCTATTTTTTCACCACTTTACGCGCCAAATGTAATGCACACACGTTTCAGCGTCGAAACAAGCCCAACGGCTCGAAAATCGCGATGATTTCCTCGATTTTGACGAAAACTACCGTCATTTTGATTTCTCGATTTTGACGAAAAAACCGTCATTTCCATACCGTTTGAGATATTTCGACGTTTAAGCGCTCTTTTCACTCCACTTTACGCGCCAAATGTAATGCACACACGTTTCAGCGTCGAAACAAGCCCAACGGCTCGCAAATCGCGATGATTTCGTCGATTTTGACGAAAACTAACCGTCATTTCCATACCGTTTGAGATATTTCGACGTTTAAGCGCTCTTTTTACTCCACTTTACGCGCCAAATGTAATGCACACACGTTTCAGCGTCGAAACAAGCCCAACGGCTCGCAAATCGCGATGATTTCGTCGATTTTGACGAAAACTAACCGTCATTTCCATACCGTTTGAGATATTTCGACGTTTAAGCGCTCTTTTCACTCCACTTTACGCGCCAAATGTAATGCACACACGTTTCAGCGTCGAAACAAGCCCAACGGCTCGCAAATCGCGATGATTTCGTCGATTTTGACGAAAACTAACCGTCATTTCCATACCGTTTGAGATATTTCGACGTTTAAGCGCTCTTTTCACCCCACTTTACGCGCCAAATGTAATGCACACACGTTTCAGCGTCGAAACAAGCCCAACGGCTCGCAAATCGCGATGATTTCGTCGATTTTGACGAAAACTGACCGTCATTTCTATCCCGTTTGAGATATTTCGACGTTTAAGCGCTATTTTTACTCCACTTTACGCGCCAAATGTAATGCACACACGTTTCAGCGTCGAAAGCCCAACGCTCCAAACAACGTGTTAGAAAATGGTTTTTTAAGATTTTTCAGCGTCGTAACAAGCCCAACAGCTAGAAAATCCCGATGATTTCCTCGATTTTAACGAAAACTGACCGTCATTTCTATCCCGTTTGAGATATTTCGACGTTTAAGCGCTTTTAATACTCCACTTTACGAGCCAAATGTAATGCACACACGTATCAGCGTCGAAACAAGCCCAACGGCTCGCAAACCGCGATGATTACGACGATTTTGACGAAAACTAACCGTCATATCCATACCGTTTGAGATATTTCAACGTTTAAGCGCTCTTTTTACTCCACTTTACGCGCCAAATGTAATGCACACACGTTTCAGCGTCGTAAAAAGCGCAACAGCTCGAAAATCCCGATGATTTCCTCGATTTTGACGAAAACTGACCTTCATTTCCATACCGTTTGAGATATTTCTTCGTTTAATCTCCCTTATTACTCCACTTTATGTGCCAAATGTAATGCACACTCGTTTCAGCGTCGAAACAAGCCCAACGGCTCGCAAATCGCGATGATTTCGTCGGCTTTGACGAAAACTGACCGTCATTTCTATCCCGTTTGAGATATTTCGACGTTTAAGCGCTCGTTTCACTCCACTTTACGCGCCAAATGTAATGCACACACGTTTCAGCGTCGAAACAGGCCCAACGGCTCGCAAATAGCGATGATTTCGTCCATTTTGACGAAAACTAACCGTCATTTCATTACCGTTTGAGATATTTCGACGTTTAAGCGCTCTTTTCACTCCACTTTACGCGCCTAATGTAATGCACACACGTTTCAGCGTCGAAACAAGCCCAACGGCTCGCAAATCGCGATGATTTCCTCGATTTTGAAGAAAACTGACCGTCATTTCTATTCCGTTTGAGATATTTCGACGTTTAAGCGCTCGTTTCACTCCACTTTACGCGCCAAATGTAATGCACATACGTTTCAGCGTCGAAACAAGCCCAACGGCTCGCAAATCGCGATGATTTCGTCGATTTTGACGAAAACTAACCGTCATTTCATTACCGTTTGAGATATTTCGACGTTTAAGCGCTCTTTTCACTCCACTTTACGCGCCAAATGTAATGCACACGCGATTCAGCGTCGAAACAAGCCCAACGGCTCGCAAATAGCGATGATTTCGTCCATTTTGACGAAAACTAACCGTCATTTCCATACCGTTTGAGATATTTCGACGTTTAAGCGCTCTTTTTACTCCACTTTACGCGCCAAATGTAATGCACACACGTATCAGCGTCGAAACAAGCCCAACGGCTCGCAAATCGCGATGATTTCGTCGATTTTGACGAAAACTAACCGTCATTTCCATACCGTTTGAGATATTTCGACGTTTAAGCGCTCTTTTTACTCCACTTTACGCGCCAAATGTAATGCACACACGTTTCAGCGTCGAAACAAGCCCAACGGCTCGCAAATCGCGATGATTTCGACGATTTTGACGAAAACTAACCGTCATTTCCATACCGTTTGAGATATTTCGACGTTTAAGCGCTCTTTTTACTCCACTTTACGCGCCAAATGTAATGCACACACGTTTCAGCGTCGAAACAAGCCCAACGGCTCGCAAATCGCGATGATTTCGTCGATTTTGACGAAAACTAACCGTCATTTCCATACCGTTTGAGATATTTCGACGTTTAAGCGCTCTTTTCACTCCACTTTACGCGCCAAATGTAATGCACACACGTTTCAGCGTCGAAACAAGCCCAACGGCTCGCAAATCGCGATGATTTCGTCGATTTTGACGAAAACTAACCGTCATTTCCATACCGTTTGAGATATTTCGACGTTTAAGCGCTCTTTTTACTCCACTTTACGCGCCAAATGTAATGCACACACAGTTTCAGCGTCGAAACAAGCCCAACGGCTCGCAAATCGCGATGATTTCGTCGATTTTGACGAAAACTAACCGTCATTTCTATCCCGTTTGAGATATTTCGACGTTTAAGCGCTCTTTTTACTCCACTTTACGCGCCAAATGTAATGCACACACGTTTCAGCGTCGAAACAAGCCCAACGGCTCGCAAATCGCGATGATTTCGTCGATTTTGACGAAAACTAACCGTCATTTCCATACCGTTTGAGATATTTCGACGTTTAAGCGCTCTTTTTACTCCACTTTACGCGCCAAATGTAATGCACACACGTTTCAGCGTCGAAACAAGCCCAACGGCTCGCAAATCGCGATGATTTCGTCGATTTTGACGAAAACTAACCGTCATTTCCATACCGTTTGAGATATTTCGACGTTTAAGCGCTCTTTTTCACTCCACTTTACGCGCCAAATGTAATGCACACACGTTTCAGCGTCGAAACAAGCCCAACGGCTCGCAAAATCGCGATGATTTCGTCGATTTTGACGAAAACTAACCGTCATTTCCATCCCGTTTGAGATATTTCGACGTTTAAGCGCTCTTTTTACTCCACTTTACGCGCCAAATGTAATGCACACACGTTTCAGCGTCGAAACAAGCCCAACGGCTCGCAAATCGCGATGATTTCGTCGATTTTGACGAAAACTGACCGTCATTTCTATCCCGTTTGAGATATTTCGACGTTTAAGCGCTCTTTTCACTCCACTTTACGCGCCAAATGTAATGCACACACGTTTCAGCGTCGAAACAAGCCCAACGGCTCGCAAATCGCGATGATTTCGTCGATTTTGACGAAAACTAACCGTCATTTCCATACCGTTTGAGATATTTCGACGTTTAAGCGCTCTTTTCACTCCATTACTTTACGCGCCAAATGTAATGCACACACGTTTCAGCGTCGAAACAAGCCCAACGGCTCGCAAATCGCGATGATTTCGTCGATTTTGACGAAAACTAACCGTCATTTCCATACCGTTTGAGATATTTCGACGTTTAAGCGCTCTTTTTACTCCACTTTACGCGCCAAATGTAATGCACACACGTTTCAGCGTCGAAACAAGCCCAACGGCTCGCAAATCGCGATGATTTCGTCGATTTTGACGAAAACTAACCGTCATTTCCATACCGTTTGAGATATTTCGACGTTTAAGCGCTCTTTTCACTCCACTTTACGCGCCAAATGTAATGCACACACGTTTCAGCGTCGAAACAAGCCCAACGGCTCGCAAATCGCGATGATTTCGTCGATTTTGACGAAAACTAACCGTCATTTCCATACCGTTTGAGATATTTCGACGTTTAAGCGCTCTTTTCACTCCACTTTACGCGCCAAATGTAATGCACACACGTTTCAGCGTCGAAACAAGCCCAACGGCTCGCAAATCGCGATGATTTCGTCGATTTTGACGAAAACTAACCGTCATTTCCATACCGTTTGAGATATTTCGACGTTTAAGCGCTCTTTTCACTCCACTTTACGCGCCAAATGTAATGCACACACGTTTCAGCGTCGAAACAAGCCCAACGGCTCGCAAATCGCGATGATTTCGTCGATTTTGACGAAAACTAACCGTCATTTCCATCCCGTTTGAGATATTTCGACGTTTAAGCGCTCTTTTTACTCCACTTTACGCGCCAAATGTAATGCACACACACGTTTCAGCGTCGAAACAAGCCCAACGGCTCGCAAATCGCGATGATTTCGTCGATTTTGACGAAAACTAACCGTCATTTCCATACCGTTTGAGATATTTCGACGTTTAAGCGCTCTTTTCACTCCACTTTACGCGCCAAATGTAATGCACACACGTTTCAGCGTCGAAACAAGCCCAACGGCTCGCAAAATCGCGATGATTTCGTCGATTTTGACGAAAACTAACCGTCATTTCCATACCGTTTGAGATATTTCGACGTTTAAGCGCTCTTTTTACTCCACTTTACGCGCCAAATGTAATGCACACACGTTTCAGCGTCGAAACAAGCCCAACGGCTCGCAAATCGCGATGATTTCGTCGATTTTGACGAAAACTGACCGTCATTTCCATACCGTTTGAGATATTTCGACGTTTAAGCGCTCTTTTACTCCACTTTACGCGCCAAATGTAATGCACACACGTTTCAGCGTCGAAACAAGCCCAACGGCTCGCAAATCGCGATGATTTCGTCGATTTTGACGAAAACTAACCGTCATTTCCATACCGTTTGAGATATTTCGACGTTTAAGCGCTCTTTTTACTCCACTTTACGCGCCAAATGTAATGCACACACGTTTCAGCGTCGAAACAAGCCCAACGGCTCGCAAATCCGCGATGATTTCGTCGATTTTGACGAAAACTAACCGTCATTTCCATACCGTTTGAGATATTTCGACGTTTAAGCGCTCTTTTTACTCCACTTTACGCGCCAAATGTAATGCACACACGTTTCAGCGTCGAAACAAGCCCAACGGCTCGCAAATCGCGATGATTTCGTCGATTTTGACGAAAACTAACCGTCATTTCCATACCGTTTGAGATATTTCGACGTTTAAGCGCTCTTTTCACTCCACTTTACGCGCCAAATGTAATGCACACACGTTTCAGCGTCGAAACAAGCCCAACGGCTCGCAAATCGCGATGATTTCGTCGATTTTGACGAAAACTAACCGTCATTTCCATACCGTTTGAGATATTTCGACGTTTAAGCGCTCTTTTTACTCCACTTTACGCGCCAAATGTAATGCACACACGTTTCAGCGTCGAAACAAGCCCAACGGCTCGCAAATCGCGATGATTTCGTCGATTTTGACGAAAACTGACCGTCATTTCTATCCCGTTTGAGATATTTCGACGTTTAAGCGCTCTTTTCACTCCACTTTACGCGCCAAATGTAATGCACACACGTTTCAGCGTCGAAACAAGCCCAACGGCTCGCAAATCGCGATGATTTCGTCGATTTTGACGAAAACTAACCGTCATTTCCATACCGTTTGAGATATTTCGACGTTTAAGCGCTCTTTTTACTCCACTTTTACGCGCCAAATGTAATGCACACACGTTTCAGCGTCGAAACAAGCCCAACGGCTCGCAAATCGCGATGATTTCCTCGATTTTGACGAAAACTGACCGTCATTTCCATCCGTTTGAGATATTTCGACGTTTAAGCGCTTTTCATGATTTCGTCCATTTTGACGAAAACTAACCGTCATTTCCATACCGTTTGAGATATTTCGACGTTTAAGCGCTCTTTTTACTCCACTTTACGCGCCAAATGTAATGCACACACGTATCAGCGTCGAAACAAGCCCAACGGCTCGCAAATCGCGATGATTTCGACGATTTTGACGAAAACTAACCGTCATTTCCATACCGTTTGAGATATTTCGACGTTTAAGCGCTCTTTTTACTCCACTTTACGCGCCAAATGTAATGCACACACGTTTCAGCGTCGAAACAAGCCCAACGGCTCGCAAATCGCGATGATTTCGACTATTTTACGAAAACTAACCGTCATTTCCATACCGTTTGAGATATTTCTTCGTTTAAGCTCCCTTATTACTCCACTTTACGGGCCAAATGTAATGCACACACGTTTCAGCGCCGAAACAAGCCCATCGGCTCGCAAACCGCGATGATTTCGTCGATTTTGACGAAAACTGACCGTCATTTCCATACCGTTTGAGATATTTCGACGTTTAGGCGCTCGTTTCACTCCACTTTACGCGCCAAATGTAATGCACACACGTTTCAGCGTCGAAACAGGCCCAACGGCTCGCAAATAGCGATGATTTCGTCGATTTTGACGAAAACTAACCGTCATTTCCATACCGTTTGAGATATTTCGACGTTTAAGCGCTCTTTTTACTCCACTTTACGCGCCAAATGTAACGCACACACGTTTCAGCGTCGTAACAAGCCCAACGGCTCGCAAATCGCGATGATTTCGTCGGCTTTGACGAAAACTGACCGTCATTTCTATCCCGTTTGAGATATTTCGACGTTTAAGCGCTCTTTTTACTCCACTTTACGCGCCAAATGTAATGGACACACGATTCAGCGTCGAAACAAGCCCAACGGCTCGCAAATAGCGATGATTTCGTCCATTTTGACGAAAACTAACCGTCATTTCCATACCGTTTGAGATATTTCGACGTTTAGGCGCTCGTTTCACTCCACTTTACGCGCCAAATGTAATGCACACACGTTTCAGCGTCGAAACAGGCCCAACGGCTCGCAAATCGCGATGATTTCGTCGATTTTGACGAAAACTAACCGTCATTTCCATACCGTTTGAGATATTTCGACGTTTAGGCGCTCGTTTCACTCCACTTTACGCGCCAAATGTAATGCACACACGTTTCAGCGTCGAAACAGGCCCAACGGCTCGCAAATCGCGATGATTTCCTCGATTTTGACGAAAACTGACCGTCATTTCTATCCCGTTTGAGATATTTCGACGTTTAAGCGCTCGTTTCACTCCACTTTACGCGCCAAATGTAATGCACACACGTTTCAGCGTCGTAACAAGCCCAGTAGCTCGAAAATCCCGATGATTTCCTCGATTTTAACGAAAACTGACCGTCATTTCTATCCCGTTTGAGATATTTCGACGTTTAAGCGCTTTTAATACTCCACTTTACGAGCCAAATGTAATGCACACACGTATCAGCGTCGAAACAAGCCCAACGGCTCGCAAATCGCGATGATTTCGACGATTTTGACGAAAACTAACCGTCATTTCCATACCGTTTGAGATATTTCGACGTTTAAGCGCTCTTTTTACTCCACTTTACGCGCCAAATGTAATGCACACACGTTTCAGCGTCGAAACAAGCCCAACGGCTCGCAAATCGCGATGATTTCGACTATTTTACGAAAACTAACCGTCATTTCCATACCGTTTGAGATATTTCGACGTTTAAGCGCTCTCATTACTCCACTTTACGCGCCAAATGTAATGCACACACGTTTCAGCGTCGAAACAAGCCCAACAGCTCACAAATCGCGATGATTTCGACGATTTTGACGAAAACTAACCGTCATTTCCTTACCGTTTGAGATATTTCGACGTTTAAGCGCTCTTTTTACTCCACTTTACGCGCCAAATGTAATGCACACACGTTTCAGCGTCGAAACAAGCCCAACGGCTCGCAAATCGCGATGATTTCGACTATTTTACGAAAACTAACCGTCATTTCCATACCGTTTGAGATATTTCGACGTTTAAGCGCTCTCATTACTCCACTTTACGCGCCAAATGTAATGCACACACGTTTCAGCGTCGAAACAAGCCCAACAGCTCGCAAATCGCGATGATTTCCTCGATTTGGACGAAAACTAACCGTCATTTCATTACCGTTTGAGATATTTCGACGTTTAAGCGCTCTTTTTACTCCACTTTACGCGCCAAATGTAATGCACACACGTTTCAGCGTCGAAACAAGCCCAACGGCTCGCAAATCGCGATGATTTCGTCGATTTTGAAGAAAACTAACCGTCATTTCCATACCGTTTGAGATATTTCGACGTTTAAGCGCTCTTTTTACTCCACTTTACGCGCCAAATGTAATGCAAACACGTTTCAGCGTCGAAACAAGCCCAACGGCTCGCAAATCGCGATGATTTCCTCGATTTTGAAGAAAACTGACCGTCATTTCTATCCCGTTTGAGATATTTCGACGTTTAAGCGCTCGTTTCACTCCACTTTACGCGCCAAATGTAATGCACACACGTTTCAGCGTCGAAACAAGCCCAACGGCTCGCAAACCGCGATGATTTCGTCGATTTTGACGAAAACTGACCGTCATTTCTATCCCGTTTGAGATATTTTGACGTTTAAGCGCTCTTTTCACTCCACTTTACGCGCCAAATGTAATGCACACACGATTCAGCGTCGAAACAAGCCCAACGGCTCGCAAATCGCGATGATTTCATCCATTTTGACAAAAACTAACCGTCATTTCCATATCGTTTGAGATATTTCGACGTTTAAGCGCTCTTTTTACTCCACTTTACGCGCCAAATGTAATGCAAACACGTTTCATCGTCGAAACAAGCCCAACGGCTCGCAAATCGCGATGATTTCCTCGATTTTGAAGAAAACTGACCGTCATTTCTATCCCGTTTGAGATATTTCGACGTTTACGCGCTCGTTTCACTCCACTTTACGCGCCAAATGTAATGCACACACGTTTCAGCGTCGAAACAAGCCCAACGGCTCGCAAACCGCGATGATTTCATCCATTTTGACAAAAACTAACCGTCATTTCCATTCCGTTTGAGATATTTCGACGTTTAAGCGCTCTTTTTACTCCACTTTACGCGCCAAATGTAATGCAAACACGTTTCAGCGTCGAAACAAGCCCAACGGCTCGCAAATCGCGATGATTTCCTCGATTTTGAAGAAAACTGACCGTCATTTCTATCCCGTTTGAGATATTTCGACGTTTAAGCGCTCGTTTCACTCCACTTTACGCGCCAAATGTAATGCACACACGTTTCAGCGTCGAAACAAGCCCAACGGCTCTCAAATAGCGATGATTTCGTCGATTTTGACGAAAACTAACCGTCATTTCATTACCGTTTGAGATATTTCGACGTTTAAGCGCTCTTTTTCACTCCACTTTACGCGCCAAATGTAATGCACACACGATTCAGCGTCGAAACAAATCCAACGGCTCGCAAATCGCGATGATTTTGTCGATTTTGACGAAAACTAACCGTCATTTCCATACCGTTTGAGATATTTCGACGTTTAAGCGCTCTTTTTACTCCACTTTACGCGCCAAATGTAATGCACACACGTTTCAGCGTCGAAACAAGCCCAACGGCTCGCAAACCGCGATGATTTTGTCGATTTTGACGAAAACTAACCGTCATTTCCATACCGTTTGAGATATTTCGACGTTTAAGCGCTCTTTTTACTCCACTTTACGCGCCAAATGTAATGCACACACGTTTCAGCGTCGAAACAAGCCCAACAGCTCGAAAATCGCGATGATTTCGACTATTTTGACGAAAACTAACCGTCATTTCCATACCGTTTGAGATATTTCGACGTTTAAGCGCTCTTTTTACTCCACTTTACGCGCCAAATGTAATGCACACACGTTTCAGCGTCGAAACAAGCCCAACAGCTCGCAAATCGCGATGATTTCGTCGATTTTGACGAAAACTAACCGTCATTTCCATTACCGTTTGAGATATTTCGACGTTTAAGCGCTCTTTTCACTCCACTTTACGCGCCAAATGTAATGCACACACGTTTCAGCGTCGAAACAAGCCCAACGGCTCGCAAAATCGCGATGATTTCGTCGATTTTGACGAAAACTAACCGTCATTTCCATACCGTTTGAGATATTTCGACGTTTAAGCGCTCTTTTTACTCCACTTTACGCGCCAAATGTAATGCACACACGTTTCAGCGTCGAAACAAGCCCAACGGCTCGCAAATCGCGATGATTTCGTCGATTTTGACGAAAACTAACCGTCATTTCCATACCGTTTGAGATATTTCGACGTTTAAGCGCTCTTTTTACTCCACTTTACGCGCCAAATGTAATGCACACACGTTTCAGCGTCGAAACAAGCCCAACGGCTCGCAAATCGCGATGATTTCGTCGATTTTGACGAAAACTAACCGTCATTTCCATACCGTTTGAGATATTTCGACGTTTAAGCGCTCTTTTCACTCCACTTTACGCGCCAAATGTAATGCACACACGTTTCAGCGTCGAAACAAGCCCAACGGCTCGCAAATCGCGATGATTTCGTCGATTTTGACGAAAACTAACCGTCATTTCCATACCGTTTGAGATATTTCGACGTTTAAGCGCTCTTTTTACTCCACTTTACGCGCCAAATGTAATGCACACACGTTTCAGCGTCGAAACAAGCCCAACGGCTCGCAAATCGCGATGATTTCGTCGATTTTGACGAAAACTAACCGTCATTTCCATACCGTTTGAGATATTTCGACGTTTAAGCGCTCTTTTTACTCCACTTTACGCGCCAAATGTAATGCACACACGTTTCAGCGTCGAAACAAGCCCAACGGCTCGCAAATCGCGATGATTTCCTCGATTTTGACGAAAACTGACCGTCATTTCCATCCCGTTTGAGATATTTCGACGTTTAAGCGCTCTTTTTCACTCCACTTTACGCGCCAAATGTAATGCACACACGTTTCAGCGTCGAAACAAGCCCAACGGCTCGCAAATCGCGATGATTTCGTCGATTTTGACGAAAACTAACCGTCATTTCCATCCCGTTTGAGATATTTCGACGTTTAAGCGCTCTTTTCACTCCACTTTACGCGCCAAATGTAATGCACACACGTTTCAGCGTCGAAACAAGCCCAACGGCTCGCAAATCGCGATGATTTCCTCGATTTTGACGAAAACTAACCGTCATTTCCATCCCGTTTGAGATATTTCGACGTTTAAGCGCTCTTTTTACTCCACTTTACGCGCCAAATGTAATGCACACACGTTTCAGCGTCGAAACAAGCCCAACGGCTCGCAAATCCGCGATGATTTCGTCGATTTTGACGAAAACTAACCGTCATTTCCATACCGTTTGAGATATTTCGACGTTTAAGCGCTCTTTTCACTCCACTTTACGCGCCAAATGTAATGCACACACGTTTCAGCGTCGAAACAAGCCCAACGGCTCGCAAATCGCGATGATTTCCTCGATTTTGACGAAAACTAACCGTCATTTCCATCCCGTTTGAGATATTTCGACGTTTAAGCGCTCTTTTTACTCCACTTTACGCGCCAAATGTAATGCACACACGTTTCAGCGTCGAAACAAGCCCAACGGCTCGCAAATCGCGATGATTTCGTCGATTTTGACGAAAACTAACCGTCATTTCCATACCGTTTGAGATATTTCGACGTTTAAGCGCTCTTTTCACTCCACTTTACGCGCCAAATGTAATGCACACACGTTTCAGCGTCGAAACAAGCCCAACGGCTCGCAAATCCGCGATGATTTCGTCGATTTTGACGAAAAACTAACCGTCATTTCCATACCGTTTGAGATATTTCGACGTTTAAGCGCTCTTTTCACTCCACTTTACGCGCCAAATGTAATGCACACACGTTTCAGCGTCGAAACAAGCCCAACGGCTCGCAAATCGCGATGATTTCGTCGATTTTGACGAAAAACTAACCGTCATTTCCATACCGTTTGAGATATTTCGACGTTTAAGCGCTCTTTTTACTCCACTTTACGCGCCAAATGTAATGCACACACGTTTCAGCGTCGAAACAAGCCCAACGGCTCGCAAATCGCGATGATTTCGTCGATTTTGACGAAAACTAACCGTCATTTCCATACCGTTTGAGATATTTCGACGTTTAAGCGCTCTTTTCACTCCACTTTACGCGCCAAATGTAATGCACACACGTTTCAGCGTCGAAACAAGCCCAACGGCTCGCAAATCGCGATGATTTCGTCGATTTTGACGAAAACTAACCGTCATTTCCATACCGTTTGAGATATTTCGACGTTTAAGCGCTCTTTTTACTCCACTTTACGCGCCAAATGTAATGCACACACGTTTCAGCGTCGAAACAAGCCCAACAGCTCGCAAATCGCGATGATTTCGTCGATTTTGACGAAAACTAACCGTCATTTCCATACCGTTTGAGATATTTCGACGTTTAAGCGCTCTTTTTCTCCACTTTACGCGCCAAATGTAATGCACACACGTTTCAGCGTCGAAACAAGCCCAACGGCTCGCAAATCGCGATGATTTCGACTATTTTGACGAAAACTAACCGTCATTTCCATACCGTTTGAGATATTTCGACGTTTAAGCGCTCTCATTACTCCACTTTACGCGCCAAATGTAATGCACACACGTTTCAGCGTCGAAACAAGCCCAACAGCTCGCAAATCGCGATGATTTCGACGATTTTGACGAAAACTAACCGTCATTTCCATACCGTTTGAGATATTTCGACGTTTAAGCGCTCTTTTTACTCCACTTTACGCGCCAAATGTAATGCACACACGTTTCAGCGTCGAAACAAGCCCAACGGCTCGCAAATCGCGATGATTTCGACGATTTTGACGAAAACTAACCGTCATTTCCATACCGTTTGAGATATTTCGACGTTTAAGCGCTCTCATTACTCCACTTCACGCGCCAAATGTAATGCACACACGTTTCAGCGTCGAAACAAGCCCAACAGCTCACAAATCGCGATGATTTCGTCGATTTTGACGAAAACTAACCGTCATTTCCATAACGTTTGAGATATTTCGACGTTTAAGCGCTCTTTTCACTCCACTTTACGCGCCAAATGTAATGCACACACGTTTCAGCGTCGTAAAAAACGCAACAGCTCGAAAATCCCGATGATTTCCTCGATTTTGACGAAAACAGACCGTCATTTCTATCCCGTTTGAGATATTTCGACGTTTAAGCGCTCTTTTTACTCCACTTTACGCGCCAAATGTAATGCACACACGATTCAGCGTCGAAACAAGCCCAACGGCTCGCAAATAGCGATGATTTCGTCCATTTTGACGAAAACTAACCGTCATTTCCATACCGTTTGAGATATTTCGACGTTTAAGCGCTCGTTTCACTCCACTTTACGCGCCAAATGTAATGCACACACGTTTCAGCGTCGAAACAAGCCCAACGGCTCGCAAACCGCGATGATTTCGTCGATTTTAACGAAAACTGACCGTCATTTCTATCCCGTTTGAGATATTTTGACGTTTAAGCGCTATTTTTACTCCACTTTACGCGCCAAATGTAATGCACACACGTTTCAGCGTCGAAACAAGCCCAACGGCTCGCAAATCGCGATGATTTCCTCGATTTTGAAGAAAAACTGACCGTCATTTCTATCCCGTTTGAGATATTTCGACGTTTAAGCGCTCTTTTTACTCCACTTTACGCGCCAAATGTAATGGACACACGATTCAGCGTCGAAACAAGCCCAACGGCTCGCAAATAGCGATGATTTCGTCCATTTTGACGAAAACTAACCGTCATTTCCATACCGTTTGAGATATTTCGACGTTTAAGCGCTCGTTTCACTCCACTTTACGCGCCAAATGTAATGCACACACGTTTCAGCGTCGAAACAAGCCCAACGGCTCGCAAACCGCGATGATTTCGTCGATTTTAACGAAAACTGACCGTCATTTCTATCCCGTTTGAGATATTTCGACGTTTAAGCGCTCTTTTTACTCCACTTTACGCGCCAAATGTAATGCATACACGTTTCAGCGTCGAAACAAGCCCAACGGCTCGCAAATCGCGATGATTTCGACTATTTTGACGAAAAACTAACCGTCATTTCCATACCGTTTGAGATATTTCGACGTTTAAGCGCTCTCATTACTCCACTTTACGCGCCAAATGTAATGCACACACGTTTCAGCGTCGAAACAAGCCCAACAGCTCACAAATCGCGATGATTTCGTCGATTTTGACGAAAACTAACCGTCATTTCATTACCGTTTGAGATATTTCGACGTTTAAGCGCTCTTTTCACTCCACTTTACGCGCCAAATGTAATGCACACACGTTTCAGCGTCGAAACAAGCCCAACGGCTCGCAAATCGCGATGATTTCCTCGATTTTGAAGAAAACTGACCGTCATTTCTATCCCGTTTGAGATATTTCGACGTTTAAGCGCTCGTTTCACTCCACTTTACGCGCCAAATGTAATGCACACACGTTTCAGCGTCGAAACAAGCCCAACGGCTCGCAAATCGCGATGATTTCCTCGATTTTGAAGAAAACTGACCGTCATTTCTATCCCGTTTGAGATATTTCGACGTTTAAGCGCTCGTTTCACTCCACTTTACGCGCCAAATGTAATGCACACACGTTTCAGCGTCGAAACAAGCCCAACGGCTCGCAAACCGCGATGATTTCGTCGATTTTGACGAAAACTAACCGTCATTTCCATACCGTTTGAGATATTTCGACGTTTAAGCGCTCTTTTTACTCCACTTTACGCGGCAAATGTAACGCACACACGTTTCAGCGTCGTAAAAACCCAACAGCTCGAAAATCCCGATGATTTCCTCGATTTTGACGAAAACTGACCGTCATTTCCATACCGTTTGAGATATTTCGAAGTTTAAGCGCTCTTCTCATTCCACTTTACGCGCCAAATGTAATGCACACACGTTTCAGCGTCGTAACAAGCCCAACAGCTCGAAAATCCCGATGATTTCCTCGATTTGGGCGAAAACTGGCCGTCATTTCTATCCCGTTTGAGATGTTTCGACGTTTAAGCGCTCTTTTTACTCCACTTTACGCGTCAAATGTAATGCACACACGTTTCAGCGTCGAAACAAGCCCAACGGCTCGCAAAACGCTATGATTTCGTCGATTTTGACGAAAACTAACCGTCATTTCCATACCGTTTGTGATATTTTGACGTTTAAGCGCTCTTTTTACTCCACTTTACGCGCCAAATGTAATGCACTCACGTTTCAGCGTCGTAAAAAGCAACAACGGCTCGAAAATCCCGATGATTTCCTCGATTTTGACGAAAACTGACCGTCATTTCCATACCGTTTGAGATATTTCGACGTTTAAGCGCTCTTCTCACTCCACTTTACGCGCCAAATGTAATGCAAACACGTTTCAGCGTCGTAACAAGCCCAACAGCTCGAAAATCCCGATGATTTCCTCGATTTTGACGAAAACTGGCCGTCATTTCTATCCCGTTTGAGATATTTCGACGTTTACGCGCTCTTACTACTCCACCTTACGCGCCAAATGTAATGCACACACGTTTCAGCGTCGAAACAAGCCCAACGGCTCGCAAATAGCGATGATTTCGTCGATTTCGACGAAAACTAACCGTCATTTCATTACCGTTTGAGATATTTCGACGTTTAAGCGCTCTTTTCACTCCACTTTACGCGCCAAATGTAATGCACACACGTTTCAGCGTCGAAACAAGCCCAACGGCTCGCAAATCGCGATGATTTCCTCGATTTTGAAGAAAACTGACCGTCATTTCTATCCCGTTTGAGATATTTCGACGTTTAAGCGCTCGTTTCACTCCACTTTACGCGCCAAATGTAATGCACACACGTTTCAGCGTCGAAACAAGCCCAACGGCTCGCAAATCGCGATGATTTCGTCGATTTTGACGAAAACTAACCGTCATTTCCATACCGTTTGAGATATTTCGACGTTTAAGCGCTCGTTTCACTCCACTTTACGCGCCAAATGTAATGCACACACGTTTCAGCGTCGAAACAAGCCCAACGGCTCGCAAATCGCGATGATTTCGTCGATTTTGACGAAAACTAACCGTCATTTCCATACCGTTTGAGATATTTCGACGTTTAAGCGCTCTTTTCACTCCACTTTACGCGCCAAATGTAATGCACACACGTTTCAGCGTCGAAACAAGCCCAACGGCTCGCAAATCGCGATGATTTCGTCGATTTTGACGAAAACTAACCGTCATTTCCATACCGTTTGAGATATTTCGACGTTTAAGCGCTCTTTTTACTCCACTTTACGCGCCAAATGTAATGCACACAACGTTTCAGCGTCGAAACAAGCCCAACGGCTCGCAAATCCCGATGATTTCCTCGATTTTGAAGAAAACTGACCGTCATTTCTATCCCGTTTGAGATATTTCGACGTTTAAGCGCTCGTTTCACTCCACTTTACGCGCCAAATGTAATGCACACACGTTTCAGCGTCGAAACAAGCCCAACGGCTCGCAAACCGCGATGATTTCGTCGATTTTGACGAAAACTGACCGTCATTTCTATCCCGTTTGAGATATTTTGACGTTTAAGCGCTATTTTTACTCCACTTTACGCGCCAAATGTAATGCACACACGGTTCAGCGTCGTAACAAGCCCAACAGCTCGAAAATCCCGATGATTTCCTCGATTTTGACGAAAACTGACCGTCATTTCTATCCCGTTTTAGATATTTCTTCGTTTAAGCGCTCTTATTACTCCACTTTACGCGCCAAATGTAACGCACACGCGATTCAGCGTCAAAACAAATCCAACGGCTCGCAAATCGCGATGATTTCGTCGATTTTGACGAAAACTAACCGTCATTTCCATACCGTTTGAGATATTTCGACGTTTAAGCGCTCTTTTTACTCCACTTTACGCGCCAAATGTAATGCACAAACGTTTCAGCGTCGAAACAAGCCCAACGGCTCGCAAATCGCGATGATTTCCTCGATTTTGAAGAAAACTGACCTTCATTTCTATCCCGTTTGAGATATTTCGACGTCTACGCGCTCTTACTACTCCACTTTACGCGCCAAATGTAATGCACACAAGTTTCAGCGTCGAAACAAGACCAACGGCTCGCAAATAGCGATGATTTCTTCGATTTTGACGAAAACTAACCGTCATTTCATTACCGTTTGAGATATTTCGACGTTTAAGCGCTCTTTTCACTCCACTTTACGCGCCAAATGTAATGCACACACGATTCAGCGTCGAAACAAATCCAACGGCTCGCAAATAGCGATGATTTCGTCGATTTTGACGAAAACTAACCGTCATTTCCATACTGTTTGAGATATTTCGACGTTTAAGCGCTCTTTTTACTCCACTTTACGCGCCAAATGTAATGCACACACGTCTCAGCGTCGAAACAAGCCCAACGGCTCGCAAATCGCGATGATTTCCTCGATTTTGAAGAAAACTGACCGTCATTTCTATCCCGTTTGAGATATTTCGACGTTTAAGCGCTCGTTTCACTCCACTTTACGCGCCAAATGTAATGCACACACGTTTCAGCGTCGAAACAAGCCCAACGGCTCGCAAACCGCGATGATTTCGTCGATTTTGACGAAAACTGACCGTCATTTCTATCCCGTTTGAGATATTTTGACGTTTAAGCGCGCTTTTTACTCCACTTTACGCGTCAAATGTAATGCACACACGTTTCAGCGTCGTAACAAGCGCAGCAGCACGAAAATCCCGATGATTTCCTCGATTTTAACGAAAACTGACCTTCATTTCTATCCCGTTTGAGATATTTCGACGTTTAAGCGCTTTTAATACTCCACTTTACGCGCCAAATGTAATGTACACACGTATCAGCGTCGAAACAAGCCCAACGGCTCGCAAATCGCGATGATTTCGACTATTTTACGAAAACTAACCGTCATTTCCATACCGTTAGAGATATTTCATTTTCTCGATTTTGACGAAAACTGACCGTCATTTCTATCCGTTTGAGATATTTCGACGTTTAAGCGCTCTTTTCACTCCACTTTACGCGCCAAATGTAATGCACACACGTTTCAGCGTCGAAACAAGCCCAACAGCTCGCAAATCGCGATGATTTCGTCGATTTTGACGAAAACTAACCGTCATTTCCATACCGTTTGAGATATTTCGACGTTTAAGCGCTCTTTTCACTCCACTTTACGCGCCAAATGTAATGCACACACGTTTCAGCGTCGAAACAAGCCCAACGGCTCGCAAATCGCGATGATTTCGTCGATTTTGACGAAAACTAACCGTCATTTCTATACCGTTTGAGATATTTCGACGTTTAAGCGCTCTTTTCACTCCACTTTACGCGCCAAATGTAATGCACACACGTTTCAGCGTCGAAACAAGCCCAACGGCTCGCAAATCGCGATGATTTCGTCGATTTTGACGAAAAACTAACCGTCATTTCCATACCGTTTGAGATATTTCGACGTTTAAGCGCTCTTTTTACTCCACTTTACGCGCCAAATGTAATGCACACACGTTTCAGCGTCGAAACAAGCCCAACGGCTCGCAAATCGCGATGATTTCGTCGATTTTGACGAAAACTAACCGTCATTTCCATACCGTTTGAGATATTTCGACGTTTAAGCGCTCTTTTCACTCCACTTTACGCGCCAAATGTAATGCACACACGTTTCAGCGTCGAAACAAGCCCAACGGCTCGAAAATCCCGATGATTTCCTCGATTTTGACGAAAACTGACCGTCATTTCTATCCCGTTTGAGATATTTCGACGTTTAAGCGCTCCTTTTACTCCACTTTACGCGCCAAATGTAATGCACACACGTTTCAGCGTCGAAACAAGCCCAACGGCTCGCAAAACGCGATGATTTCGTCGATTTTGACGAAAACTAACCGTCATTTCCATACCGTTTGAGATATTTCGACGTTTAAGCGCTCTTTTTACTCCACTTTACGCGCCAAATGTAATGCACACACGTTTCAGCGTCGAAACAAGCCCAACAGCTCGCAAATCGCGATGATTTCGTCGATTTTGACGAAAACTAACCGTCATTTCATAACCGTTTGAGATATTTCGACGTTTAAGCGCTCTTTTCACTCCACTTTACGCGCCAAATGTAATGCAAACACGTTTCAGCGTCGAAACAAGCCCAACGGCTCGCAAATCGCGATGATTTCCTCGATTTTGACGAAAACTGACCGTCATTTCTATCCCGTTTGAGATATTTCGACGTTTAAGCGCTCGTTTCACTCCACTTTACGCGCCAAATGTAATGCACACACGTTTCAGCGTCGAAACAAGCCCAACGGCTCGCAAACCACGATGATTTCATCCATTTTGACAAAAACTAACCGTCATTTCCATACCGTTTGAGATATTTTGACGTTTAAGCGCTCTTTTTACTCCACTTTACGCGCCAAATGTAATGCAAACACGTTTCAGCGTCGAAACAAGCCCAACGGCTCGCAAATCGCGATGATTTCCTCGATTTTGACGAAAACTGACCGTCATTTCTATCCCGTTTGAGATATTTCGACGTTTAAGCGCTCGTTTCACTCCACTTTACGCGCCAAATGTAATGCACACACGTATCAGCGTCGAAACAAGCCCAACGGCTCGCAAATCGCGATGATTTCGTCGATTTTGACGAAAACTAACCGTCATTTCCATACCGTTTGAGATATTTCGACGTTTAAGCGCTCTTTTTACTCCACTTTACGCGCCAAATGTAATGCACACACGTTTCAGCGTCGAAACAAGCCCAACGGCTCGCAAATCGCGATGATTTCGACGATTTTGACGAAAACTAACCGTCATTTCCATACCGTTTGAGATATTTCGACGTTTAAGCGCTCGTTTCACTCCACTTTACGCGCCAAATGTAATGCACACACGTTTCAGCGTCGAAAGAAGCCCAACGCGCGGCAAGCGCGATGATTTCGTCGATTTTGACGAAAACTAACCGTCATTTCGTTACCGT
>JACSOB010000366.1:0-20044 GCA_019677175.1 Bombus sylvicola | reverse complement strand
GACGGGATGGAAATGACGGTCAATTTTCGTCAAAATCGACGAAATCATCGCGATTTGCGAGCCGTTGGGCTTGTTTCGACGCTGAAACGTGTGTGCATTACATTTGGCGCGTAAAGTGCAGTGAAAAGAGCGCTTAAACGTCGAAATATCTCAAACGGGATGGAAATGACGGTCAATTTTCGTCAAAATCGACGAAATCATCGCGATTTGCGAGCCGTTGGGCTTGTTTCGACGCTGAAACGTGTGTGCATTACATTTGGCGCGTAAAGTGCAGTGAAAAGAGCGCTTAAACGTCGAAATATCTCAAACGGGATGGAAATGACGGTCAATTTTCGTCAAAATCGACGAAATCATCGCGATTTGCGAGCCGTTGGGCTTGTTTCGACGCTGAAACGTGTGTGCATTACATTTGGCGCGTAAAGTGCAGTGAAAAGAGCGCTTAAACGTCGAAATATCTCAAACGGGATGGAAATGACGGTCAATTTTCGTCAAAATCGACGAAATCATCGCGATTTGCGAGCCGTTGGGCTTGTTTCGACGCTGAAACGTGTGTGCATTACATTTGGCGCGTAAAGTGCAGTGAAAAGAGCGCTTAAACGTCGAAATATCTCAAACGGGATGGAAATGACGGTCAATTTTCGTCAAAATCGACGAAATCATCGCGATTTGCGAGCCGTTGGGCTTGTTTCGACGCTGAAACGTGTGTGCATTACATTTGGCGCGTAAAGTGCAGTGAAAAGAGCGCTTAAACGTCGAAATATCTCAAACGGGATGGAAATGACGGTCAATTTTCGTCAAAATCGACGAAATCATCGCGATTTGCGAGCCGTTGGGCTTGTTTCGACGCTGAAACGTGTGTGCATTACATTTGGCGCGTAAAGTGCAGTGAAAAGAGCGCTTAAACGTCGAAATATCTCAAACGGGATGGAAATGACGGTCAATTTTCGTCAAAATCGACGAAATCATCGCGATTTGCGAGCCGTTGGGCTTGTTTCGACGCTGAAACGTGTGTGCATTACATTTGGCGCGTAAAGTGCAGTGAAAAGAGCGCTTAAACGTCGAAATATCTCAAACGGGATGGAAATGACGGTCAATTTTCGTCAAAATCGACGAAATCATCGCGATTTGCGAGCCGTTGGGCTTGTTTCGACGCTGAAACGTGTGTGCATTACATTTGGCGCGTAAAGTGCAGTGAAAAGAGCGCTTAAACGTCGAAATATCTCAAACGGGATGGAAATGACGGTCAATTTTCGTCAAAATCGACGAAATCATCGCGATTTGCGAGCCGTTGGGCTTGTTTCGACGCTGAAACGTGTGTGCATTACATTTGGCGCGTAAAGTGCAGTGAAAAGAGCGCTTAAACGTCGAAATATCTCAAACGGGATGGAAATGACGGTCAATTTTCGTCAAAATCGACGAAATCATCGCGATTTGCGAGCCGTTGGGCTTGTTTCGACGCTGAAACGTGTGTGCATTACATTTGGCGCGTAAAGTGCAGTGAAAAGAGCGCTTAAACGTCGAAATATCTCAAACGGGATGGAAATGACGGTCAATTTTCAAAACTATTAAATAAACGCAAGTGACAGTTCGAACACCTCAAGACACTGGCGCGACATAATAAAACATAAATTCCTTGATGAAAGATTTATTAAATATAATTATAAATACGCGTAATCAATTAATATACGAAAAGGAAATAACAAACAATAAAATTTATGCTCTAACAAAGTAATAAATATAAGAGTATAACATAATTTATATTCGAGCAAGCTACAAGAGAAATCGTATCCGACGACAAGGAAGTGTGCCACAGTTAACTAACAAGGATAAAATATACAAATGTGAGACAAACTATTAAATAAACGCAAGTGACAGTTCGAACACCTCAAGACACTGGCGCGACATAATAAAACATAAATTCCTTGATGAAAGATTTATTAAATATAATTATAAATACGCGTAATCAATTAATAAAAAAAACACACAGACGCGAGTGACAGTTCGAACACCTCAAGGCATAGACATAATAAAAATGAAAACTCTCCGATAAAAGATTTATTAAACATAATCATAAATATACCCACACAACTAATATATATATAAAGGGTAAATAGCAAATAATAAAATTTATAACGAATATTTTAACGAGGTAATAAAACATAAAAAGTACAACGTAACCTATACCTGAGCGAACTACGAATCAATCTGGAACAAGAGCAATTATGTCCAATGACAGGAAAAATACTACAACTAAGTAACAGGGATAAAAACACACGAACGCGAGACAAAACTATTGAATAAAATTTATTAATAGAGTAAGCAGTTAAAACCGAAACTATTAAATAAAAATCAATTAATAAATAGAGTAAGCAGTTAAAATTCAGAAATCAAAATAATTATACCACGTAACAGCAAAAAGAAATAAATAAAAGACGCATTTCAATCAACTAACAAAAAGAAAAAAAAAAAAAAAAAAAAAAAAAAAGAAAAAACCAACTAACTAATAAGTTGAAGGAACTGCGAACTCACCTGACGAACAGCAACCCGTGACATCCTGTCGAAGAGGAAATAATTGAAAAAAGGGGCAAGGATACATGTTATATTTTATTAACAAATATAAGAAAACAAGTGGATAAATAAAATAACTAAACAAACCTGTCAACAAATCAAGCGATTAGGAACAACCAACGTATTATTACGCTACAAGTAATATATGTATACATGAGATCAACATTCTAATAAAAAATATAAAATTTATTTAAATACATTGTAGTAGTTGTAAAATAATTAACATAAGAACCACGTTATAAATAAAATATATATATATATATATATATATATGTGTCAACAAATTAAGAGTCCACAAACGTGACGAAAGAAATATACAAAACTACCTCATAAAATTTACATTATAAAAAGATTTGACCAACGTAAATATATATATATATATATATATATATATATATATATATATATATATATACACTGTACATAACCAAAACAACACAAATGTCACACGAGTCCCTCGACAACTTCAACTCTTCTCACCATGTTTCACACGATGGGTGCGTCTTCTGGGACCACTCACGGATTCTTTACAACGCCTCCTCTTGCGCTGAAATACCACATGCAGCGAATAAAATAAACCAAAAGAAAAGAATAAATTAAACTACAAGGAAATAAAATAAGATACGTACCGGGACAATTCGCACGAGAATCTTTAACGACGCTGCCTCGACCCACCATTCAACGCCAACACCAGGAATCACCAAATCTGTAACGCAAAACCCAAATCATATACAACTGAAGCAATAGAAACAAACAAAAATCTACGTAACTATAATTTACCAAAGTAATAATCCAGAGACGAACCACCATTTCGAAGCCAACACCAGTCGCACACAACAGTGTACATATATATACATGTAAAGATATATATATAAAAAAGATATATATAAAAAAAAAAAAAAAAAAAAAAAGAAGAAGGAGAAAAGAGAAGAATCTAAAGGAAACACTACACAAAGTTAGGAAACACTCGCGGAGCATTCGGATACATCTCGTTAAATCTCTCAAAACACCACGAGAGTGCCTCCACACAAACACAATCTCGTCCCGTAGCACGATGCCGCAGCAAGGATTCCAGAACTTCGTCGGGGATTTCTTCAGCATAGCGAACCCTTACGCATGCATCAATATCTACCTCCTCGACGGCTGGGGAACCTGGCGGTGGCCCCGGGACATTCTCGTCGGAAAAGACCAAGTCGATTACCAAAGGACTGTCAGGTCTCTGTAACCCTACTGGCTCTGCACCGTCGTGATTCCCAGCAGGAGGAGGAAGCCCGAAGATCTCGGACCTTCTTTTTCTACGACCTTCCACGCCACCACGATGACCGGATCTTTTGCGGGAAGGCCTGCGCCTCCATCTGTGTCCTTTCTTCTTTTTTCCACCCTAAAATAAAACACACAAATATAGGGAAAAGAACAACGATGTGAAACAAGAAGAAGTCAAAATAAATCAAAATAATACATACCGTTGAAGCCTCAGACACACCAGTATCCATGATCTAACATAACCTGTATTCATAAAAGAAAACATGAAAATACAACAAACAAGATTGACATTACCAATCATACAAAATATCGAATAATCAAACACTATTAAAATCAGTTATTGCTATGAACTAATATTATATAAAAAGAAAAACTAACCTGAAAACTCGTCAACCAAAACAAACTCGCCAAACAAGTCAACAATTACAAATTATCATTTCGTACGACCTTTTCCCCTCTTACGCTAAAACAGAATACAGTAAACAAATCAATATTACGAATATTGAATACCATCAAAAATCACCTATTACATCAAATTAAATAAAAAGGGGAAAAACTAACCTAAAGAAGTCAACCAACGGATTGAATCACTCGTCGAGCATGGTTAACAATTTTTTCGAACCATCACTTCACACGATTCCCTTTTCACGTACTACAATCTCAACAAAACTAGGAAACATAAAAACGAAACGCCTTACTCGCACAAGGACTCGACAAACACTGAGTTGCCACGTGCAATACGCTTTCCATTGACATTAACAAGGGTAAAGCCATCACGCACATTCCACTGGAATCAGTTACGAAGATTTCGAGAGGGACTACAGACGCAGCATCAACAAAACACGATACACCAACGTCCGGCAAAACACCGGGTTCTCACGTGCGAAACATTTTCCATTGACATTAACAAAGATAAAGTCACTACGCACATTCCACTGGAATCAGTTACGAAGATTTCGAGAGGGACTACAGACGCAGCATCAACAAAACACGATCCGCCGAGACGCTTACGTCGCCACGTGCGATTTCGAGAAGGACCGCAGACGCAGCTTCAACAAAACACGATCCACTCGAGATACTTACATTTCGTCACCTACTCGCGCTAGGCGAAACACGAGACAATCGGGAAGATAAAACTCCGGCGCGACTCGTAGGAAAATAATCTGTCACCATATTCATAATTTGTCACGTAGCGATATCTTAGTAAGCTATCATGCAGCAGTTTAGAAAATATAAATAAGAAGTAGTACTTAGGAACACTCTCACTCTTTTGAACTTCGTTCTTCGAGAAGGTATCCGTTTACAACGACCCTTTGTCGAGAATCGAGCATCAGTCAGTCTTCCGAGCGAATTCAAACCGTGCACATCGTTTCCTCCGCTGAAATCGTGTGATAGAAAATTAACAAAGTTCATAGATTCTCAAGTGTTAAATAGTCGTTGCAAAATTCAACGCGCTCGCGTTGCGGATCGGCCCATCGATTTCGAGCTACGGCAGTGTTCAATTCAAAAATTTCCCGCGTGTTTAATATCATCCGAATTAAATTTTCGTATCATTATTTCATTTGTGAATTCGAGTTAATTGTCAACTTTCATCCATCAACAGTCTTACACCACTGACTTCTGCATCTCCGATCAAGGTAGGAAAGTTTGAAATTATATATACCTTCTTCTCTTTTCACTCGCAGCCAAATAGAGTTGTCTTTCAATAAATAGTACCCGTCGGCAGCTATAATTTGTGAATAAAACAAAGGGAAAAGAAAATATAACACATATCTCACGTAAATTTTGTTTGAATAATCTCGAATTCAAGATAGTTATTCTCTGTGTCGACTAGTGATAACGGTGTTCCCGAACACCTACGGTTTTCGTTTTCCTCTACCCACCGTTAGCATATCGCTCATCCTTGGGGGAGGCTCACGAAGCCACACGAATTGTTCACAGAAAATACGAACAAAACTTGAAATACTCGTTCTTGGATAATATTTGATGAATTGCCTGAAGTAAAACCGTCCTATCAACTTTGATTTATTTCGTTATAATTCTCCGCTGTATCAATTGGTGCTTACGGTGTTTTTATCACGAAAACATCTTGGTATTCGTTTTCCTCTTCCCACTGCTAGCATATTGCTCATCTTTGGGCGAGGCCTACGAAGCCACACCAATTGTCCACAGTGAACTCGGTTTATCTCGTTATAATTCTCCGCTCTGTATCAATTGGTGCTTACGGTGTTTTTTTCACGAAAACATCTTGGTATTCGTTTTCCTCTTCCCACTGCTAGCATATTGCTCATCTTTGGGCGAGGCCTACGAAGCCACACCAATTGTCCACAGTGAACTCGGTTTATCTCGTTATAATTCTCCGCTGTATCAATTGGTGCTTACGGTGTTTTTATCACGAAAACATCTTGGTATTCGTTTTCCTCTTCCCACTGCTAGCATATTGCTCATCTTTGGGCGAGGCCTACGAAGCCACACCAATTGTCTACAGTGAACTCGGTTACTAATTAAAATTACCATTTTCACTATTTATTACTTCACCTATTATCAAGAACGAGTTATATTTTCTGAATCATTAAATCTGATCGATCACTCATAGTGCCGAATTGTGTTTAAAGTGTTTCAACTATTGAAATTACTTATTGATATTCGCATTCCTCCTCCCAACGTTGGCAATTATCGCCCGTCTTTGGGCGAGGCTTACGAAATCGCACAAGTCGCACGCAGAGAATATCTTTAATTTTACTGGATGACAAAACCAAGGAAAAATCAAAAGGATAAAAGCCATCTTAGTAAAAAGCGAGCCGAACGCTGGTACAAACGATTGATAGCTGCAGAAGTGAAAAGGGAAGAAAAGAGGCGCCGAGAAGAACTAAAATTGATTCGCGAAGGTTCTCCGCCTAGTTTTTCGCCATCTAGCTCGCCTATTTCCGAACACGACGAAGCGCCTCCTTCTCGATCTCGATCGCCATCGCCGGCATCATACGATAGCGTGCGTCCTAACCATAATCGCCCAAGCGAACAAAATTAGCTTTTATCATCAGCAACATTAATATAAATAAATATTACCCTACCGACACTTGTAGAATTTATTCTGCTAGAAGCTCGAATAATTACTATATCTATCTATTCACATTCGTTATACACCACCGTATAATATATTCATTTGCATCCGACGTTACTCAATCCCGACATTGTATACCCTCAATAAATCAAAATCAAATAGAATATAACATATTTACTTCAGTACTACTCAGTTGAACGAAAATAAACACGCTTGTTGAATCGATTAATCATACTCGATAACTTTAATCCTCTCCCGTGCCAGTATTCCTGCGCATAGCAGGTTAGCCGAAAAGTGGAATTTATTTGCCAGTTGCTTTAAACATCAGTTAACGCTACCACTAAACATAAAATTAATGAATGAACATCTCACATAATTACTGAAAATCAAGACAGATAAAGGTACTAAGATTCGTCTTCCCTCAGCCTAGAGCGTGCCTGAAAAGGCATCTCTTGCTAGGAATTCAATCTAATAGTTACCAAAAATCAAGACAGATAAAGGTACAAAGATTCGTCTTCCCTCAGCCTAGAGCGTGCCTGAAAAGGCATCTCTTGCTAGAATTCAATCTAATAGTTACCAAAAATCAAGACAGATAAAGGTACAAAGATTCGTCTTCCCTCAGCCTAGAGCGTGCCTGAAAAGGCATCTCTTGCTAGGAATTCAATCTAATAGTTACCAAAAATCTAATTAGTTACCAAAAATCAAGACAGATAAAGGTACTAAGATTCGTCTTCCCTCAGCCTAGAGCGTGCCTGAAAAGGCATCTCTTGCTAGGAATTCAATCTAATAGTTACCAAAAATCAAGACAGATAAAGGTACTAAGATTCGTCTTCCCTCAGCCTAGAGCGTGCCTGAAAAGGCATCTCTTGCTAGGAATTCAATCTAATAGTTACCAAAAATCACGATAAGTACAGCCTAGACGAACAATACTACCGCTCACGAATATTTATAAATAAGTAAAGAAAAATAAAAATAAAAAATTTTAATATAAAGGAAAAGAGAAGAAAAAATATTACAATAAATTGTGACACGGAAAAGTATAAAAATAAAGGAAAGAGAAAAAAAATATTACAATAAATTGTAATACGGAAAAGTTAATAAAAAGAGAGGAAAAGAGATAACAGTAATAAAAGAAATTCTTTGAAATAGTCCTTAGACTATTTCTGGTGGCAGCAACTACCTTATTAATCGGCAACCTTAAATCGATATTCCACTAATTTCCCCTGCAGATTACATCCGGACCAAGCAGGTAGGTGGAAAAAATTTTATCTAGATTTAAGCCAAATTAAGATTAAGAAGCGTCATCGCGAATCGTAGCGGATCACGAATATATTCGACTTTAACTGCACTTTACGCGCCAAATGTAATGCACACACGTTTCAGCGTCGAAACAAGCCCAACGGCTCGCAAATCGCGATGATTTCGTCGATTTTGACGAAAATTGACCGTCATTTCCATCCCGTTTGAGATATTTCGACGTTTAAGCGCTCTTTTCACTGCACTTTACGCGCCAAATGTAATGCACACACGTTTCAGCGTCGAAACAAGCCCAACGGCTCGCAAATCGCGATGATTTCGTCGATTTTGACGAAAATTGACCGTCATTTCCATCCCGTTTGAGATATTTCGACGTTTAAGCGCTCTTTTCACTGCACTTTACGCGCCAAATGTAATGCACACACGTTTCAGCGTCGAAACAAGCCCAACGGCTCGCAAATCGCGATGATTTCGTCGATTTTGACGAAAATTGACCGTCATTTCCATCCCGTTTGAGATATTTCGACGTTTAAGCGCTCTTTTCACTGCACTTTACGCGCCAAATGTAATGCACACACGTTTCAGCGTCGAAACAAGCCCAACGGCTCGCAAATCGCGATGATTTCGTCGATTTTGACGAAAATTGACCGTCATTTCCATCCCGTTTGAGATATTTCGACGTTTAAGCGCTCTTTTCACTGCACTTTACGCGCCAAATGTAATGCACACACGTTTCAGCGTCGAAACAAGCCCAACGGCTCGCAAATCGCGATGATTTCGTCGATTTTGACGAAAATTGACCGTCATTTCCATCCCGTTTGAGATATTTCGACGTTTAAGCGCTCTTTTCACTGCACTTTACGCGCCAAATGTAATGCACACACGTTTCAGCGTCGAAACAAGCCCAACGGCTCGCAAATCGCGATGATTTCGTCGATTTTGACGAAAATTGACCGTCATTTCCATCCCGTTTGAGATATTTCGACGTTTAAGCGCTCTTTTCACTGCACTTTACGCGCCAAATGTAATGCACACACGTTTCAGCGTCGAAACAAGCCCAACGGCTCGCAAATCGCGATGATTTCGTCGATTTTGACGAAAATTGACCGTCATTTCCATCCCGTTTGAGATATTTCGACGTTTAAGCGCTCTTTTCACTGCACTTTACGCGCCAAATGTAATGCACACACGTTTCAGCGTCGAAACAAGCCCAACGGCTCGCAAATCGCGATGATTTCGTCGATTTTGACGAAAATTGACCGTCATTTCCATCCCGTTTGAGATATTTCGACGTTTAAGCGCTCTTTTCACTGCACTTTACGCGCCAAATGTAATGCACACACGTTTCAGCGTCGAAACAAGCCCAACGGCTCGCAAATCGCGATGATTTCGTCGATTTTGACGAAAATTGACCGTCATTTCCATCCCGTTTGAGATATTTCGACGTTTAAGCGCTCTTTTCACTGCACTTTACGCGCCAAATGTAATGCACACACGTTTCAGCGTCGAAACAAGCCCAACGGCTCGCAAATCGCGATGATTTCGTCGATTTTGACGAAAATTGACCGTCATTTCCATCCCGTTTGAGATATTTCGACGTTTAAGCGCTCTTTTCACTGCACTTTACGCGCCAAATGTAATGCACACACGTTTCAGCGTCGAAACAAGCCCAACGGCTCGCAAATCGCGATGATTTCGTCGATTTTGACGAAAATTGACCGTCATTTCCATCCCGTTTGAGATATTTCGACGTTTAAGCGCTCTTTTCACTGCACTTTACGCGCCAAATGTAATGCACACACGTTTCAGCGTCGAAACAAGCCCAACGGCTCGCAAATCGCGATGATTTCGTCGATTTTGACGAAAATTGACCGTCATTTCCATCCCGTTTGAGATATTTCGACGTTTAAGCGCTCTTTTCACTGCACTTTACGCGCCAAATGTAATGCACACACGTTTCAGCGTCGAAACAAGCCCAACGGCTCGCAAATCGCGATGATTTCGTCGATTTTGACGAAAATTGACCGTCATTTCCATCCCGTTTGAGATATTTCGACGTTTAAGCGCTCTTTTCACTGCACTTTACGCGCCAAATGTAATGCACACACGTTTCAGCGTCGAAACAAGCCCAACGGCTCGCAAATCGCGATGATTTCGTCGATTTTGACGAAAATTGACCGTCATTTCCATCCCGTTTGAGATATTTCGACGTTTAAGCGCTCTTTTCACTGCACTTTACGCGCCAAATGTAATGCACACACGTTTCAGCGTCGAAACAAGCCCAACGGCTCGCAAATCGCGATGATTTCGTCGATTTTGACGAAAATTGACCGTCATTTCCATCCCGTTTGAGATATTTCGACGTTTAAGCGCTCTTTTCACTGCACTTTACGCGCCAAATGTAATGCACACACGTTTCAGCGTCGAAACAAGCCCAACGGCTCGCAAATCGCGATGATTTCGTCGATTTTGACGAAAATTGACCGTCATTTCCATCCCGTTTGAGATATTTCGACGTTTAAGCGCTCTTTTCACTGCACTTTACGCGCCAAATGTAATGCACACACGTTTCAGCGTCGAAACAAGCCCAACGGCTCGCAAATCGCGATGATTTCGTCGATTTTGACGAAAATTGACCGTCATTTCCATCCCGTTTGAGATATTTCGACGTTTAAGCGCTCTTTTCACTGCACTTTACGCGCCAAATGTAATGCACACACGTTTCAGCGTCGAAACAAGCCCAACGGCTCGCAAATCGCGATGATTTCGTCGATTTTGACGAAAATTGACCGTCATTTCCATCCCGTTTGAGATATTTCGACGTTTAAGCGCTCTTTTCACTGCACTTTACGCGCCAAATGTAATGCACACACGTTTCAGCGTCGAAACAAGCCCAACGGCTCGCAAATCGCGATGATTTCGTCGATTTTGACGAAAATTGACCGTCATTTCCATCCCGTTTGAGATATTTCGACGTTTAAGCGCTCTTTTCACTGCACTTTACGCGCCAAATGTAATGCACACACGTTTCAGCGTCGAAACAAGCCCAACGGCTCGCAAATCGCGATGATTTCGTCGATTTTGACGAAAATTGACCGTCATTTCCATCCCGTTTGAGATATTTCGACGTTTAAGCGCTCTTTTACTACTTACGCTTTTTATCACTTACGCGCCAAAATGTAATGCACAACACGTTTCAGCGTCGAAACAAGCCCAACGGCTCGCAAATCGCGATGATTTTGTCGATTTTGACGAAAATTGACCGTCATTTCCATCCCGTTTGAGATATTTCGACGTTTAAGCGCTCTTTTCACTGCACTTTACGCGCCAAATGTAATGCACACACGTTTCAGCGTCGAAACAAGCTCCAACGGCTCGCAAATCGCGATGATTTCGTCGATTTTGACGAAAATTGACCGTCATTTCCATCCCGTTTGAGATATTTCGACGTTTAAGCGCTCTTTTCACTGCACTTTACGCGCCAAATGTAATGCACACCACGTTTCAGCGTCGAAACAAGCCCCAACGGCTCGCAAATCGCGATGATTTCGTCGATTTTGACGAAAATTGACCGTCATTTCCATCCCGTTTGAGATATTTCGACGTTTAAGCGCTCTTTTCACTGCACTTTACGCGCCAAATGTAATGCACACACGTTTCAGCGTCGAAACAAGCCCAACGGCTCGCAAATCGCGATGATTTCGTCGATTTTGACGAAAATTGACCGTCATTTCCATCCCGTTTGAGATATTTCGACGTTTAAGCGCTCTTTTCACTGCACTTTACGCGCCAAATGTAATGCACACACGTTTCAGCGTCGAAACAAGCCCAACGGCTCGCAAATCGCGATGATTTCGTCGATTTTGACGAAAATTGACCGTCATTTCCATCCCGTTTGAGATATTTCGACGTTTGAGCGCTCTTTTCACTGCACTTTACGCGCCAAATGTAATGCACACACGTTTCAGCGTCGAAACAAGCCCAACGGCTCGCAAATCGCGATGATTTCGTCGATTTTGACGAAAATTGACCGTCATTTCCATCCCGTTTGAGATATTTCGACGTTTAAGCGCTCTTTTCACTGCACTTTACGCGCCAAATGTAATGCACACACGTTTCAGCGTCGAAACAAGCCCAACGGCTCGCAAATCGCGATGATTTCGTCGATTTTGACGAAAATTGACCGTCATTTCCATCCCGTTTGAGATATTTCGACGTTTAAGCGCTCTTTTCACTGCACTTTACGCGCCAAATGTAATGCACACACGTTTCAGCGTCGAAACAAGCCCAACGGCTCGCAAATCGCGATGATTTCGTCGATTTTGACGAAAATTGACCGTCATTTCCATCCCGTTTGAGATATTTCGACGTTTAAGCGCTCTTTTCACTGCACTTTACGCGCCAAATGTAATGCACACGTTTCAGCGTCGAAACAAGCCCAACGGCTCGCAAATCGCGATGATTTCGTCGATTTTGACGAAAATTGACCGTCATTTCCATCCCGTTTGAGATATTTCGACGTTTAAGCGCTCTTTTCACTGCACTTTACGCGCCAAATGTAATGCACACACGTTTCAGCGTCGAAACAAGCCCAACGGCTCGCAAATCGCGATGATTTCGTCGATTTTGACGAAAATTGACCGTCATTTCCATCCCGTTTGAGATATTTCGACGTTTAAGCGCTCTTTTCACTGCACTTTACGCGCCAAATGTAATGCACACACGTTTCAGCGTCGAAACAAGCCCAACGGCTCGCAAATCGCGATGATTTCGTCGATTTTGACGAAAATTGACCGTCATTTCCATCCCGTTTGAGATATTTCGACGTTTAAGCGCTCTTTTCACTGCACTTTACGCGCCAAATGTAATGCACACACGTTTCAGCGTCGAAACAAGCCCAACGGCTCGCAAATCGCGATGATTTCGTCGATTTTGACGAAAATTGACCGTCATTTCCATCCCGTTTGAGATATTTCGACGTTTAAGCGCTCTTTTCACTGCACTTTACGCGCCAAATGTAATGCACACACGTTTCAGCGTCGAAACAAGCCCAACGGCTCGCAAATCGCGATGATTTCGTCGATTTTGACGAAAATTGACCGTCATTTCCATCCCGTTTGAGATATTTCGACGTTTAAGCGCTCTTTTCACTGCACTTTACGCGCCAAATGTAATGCACACACGTTTCAGCGTCGAAACAAGCCCAACGGCTCGCAAATCGCGATGATTTCGTCGATTTTGACGAAAATTGACCGTCATTTCCATCCCGTTTGAGATATTTCGACGTTTAAGCGCTCTTTTCACTGCACTTTACGCGCCAAATGTAATGCACACACGTTTCAGCGTCGAAACAAGCCCAACGGCTCGCAAATCGCGATGATTTCGTCGATTTTGACGAAAATTGACCGTCATTTCCATCCCGTTTGAGATATTTCGACGTTTAAGCGCTCTTTTCACTGCACTTTACGCGCCAAATGTAATGCACACCGTTTCAGCGTCGAAACAAGCCCAACGGCTCGCAAATCGCGATGATTTCGTCGATTTTGACGAAAATTGACCGTCATTTCCATCCCGTTTGAGATATTTCGACGTTTAAGCGCTCTTTTCACTGCACTTTACGCGCCAAATGTAATGCACACCGTTTCAGCGTCGAAACAAGCCCAACGGCTCGCAAATCGCGATGATTTCGTCGATTTTGACGAAAATTGACCGTCATTTCCATCCCGTTTGAGATATTTCGACGTTTAAGCGCTCTTTTCACTGCACTTTACGCGCCAAATGTAATGCACACACGTTTCAGCGTCGAAACAAGCCCAACGGCTCGCAAATCGCGATGATTTCGTCGATTTTGACGAAAATTGACCGTCATTTCCATCCCGTTTGAGATATTTCGACGTTTAAGCGCTCTTTTCACTGCACTTTACGCGCCAAATGTAATGCACACACGTTTCAGCGTCGAAACAAGCCCAACGGCTCGCAAATCGCGATGATTTCGTCGATTTTGACGAAAATTGACCGTCATTTCCATCCCGTTTGAGATATTTCGACGTTTAAGCGCTCTTTTCACTGCACTTTACGCGCCAAATGTAATGCACACACGTTTCAGCGTCGAAACAAGCCCAACGGCTCGCAAATCGCGATGATTTCGTCGATTTTGACGAAAATTGACCGTCATTTCCATCCCGTTTGAGATATTTCGACGTTTAAGCGCTCTTTTCACTGCACTTTACGCGCCAAATGTAATGCACACACGTTTCAGCGTCGAAACAAGCCCAACGGCTCGCAAATCGCGATGATTTCGTCGATTTTGACGAAAATTGACCGTCATTTCCATCCCGTTTGAGATATTTCGACGTTTAAGCGCTCTTTTCACTGCACTTTACGCGCCAAATGTAATGCACACACGTTTCAGCGTCGAAACAAGCCCAACGGCTCGCAAATCGCGATGATTTCGTCGATTTTGACGAAAATTGACCGTCATTTCCATCCCGTTTGAGATATTTCGACGTTTAAGCGCTCTTTTCACTGCACTTTACGCGCCAAATGTAATGCACACACGTTTCAGCGTCGAAACAAGCCCAACGGCTCGCAAATCGCGATGATTTCGTCGATTTTGACGAAAATTGACCGTCATTTCCATCCCGTTTGAGATATTTCGACGTTTAAGCGCTCTTTTCACTGCACTTTACGCGCCAAATGTAATGCACACACGTTTCAGCGTCGAAACAAGCCCAACGGCTCGCAAATCGCGATGATTTCGTCGATTTTGACGAAAATTGACCGTCATTTCCATCCCGTTTGAGATATTTCGACGTTTAAGCGCTCTTTTCACTGCACTTTACGCGCCAAATGTAATGCACACACGTTTCAGCGTCGAAACAAGCCCAACGGCTCGCAAATCGCGATGATTTCGTCGATTTTGACGAAAATTGACCGTCATTTCCATCCCGTTTGAGATATTTCGACGTTTAAGCGCTCTTTTCACTGCACTTTACGCGCCAAATGTAATGCACACGTTTTTCAGCGTCGAAACAAGGCCCAACGGCTCGCAAATCGCGATGATTTCGTCGATTTTGACGAAAATTGACCGTCATTTCCATCCCGTTTGAGATATTTCGACGTTTAAGCGCTCTTTTCACTGCACTTTACGCGCCAAATGTAATGCACACACGTTTCAGCGTCGAAACAAGCCCAACGGCTCGCAAATCGCGATGATTTCGTCGATTTTGACGAAAATTGACCGTCATTTCCATCCCGTTTGAGATATTTCGACGTTTAAGCGCTCTTTTCACTGCACTTTACGCGCCAAATGTAATGCACACACGTTTCAGCGTCGAAACAAGCCCAACGGCTCGCAAATCGCGATGATTTCGTCGATTTTGACGAAAATTGACCGTCATTTCCATCCCGTTTGAGATATTTCGACGTTTAAGCGCTCTTTTCACTGCACTTTACGCGCCAAATGTAATGCACACACGTTTCAGCGTCGAAACAAGCCCAACGGCTCGCAAATCGCGATGATTTCGTCGATTTTGACGAAAATTGACCGTCATTTCCATCCCGTTTGAGATATTTCGACGTTTAAGCGCTCTTTTCACTGCACTTTACGCGCCAAATGTAATGCACACACGTTTCAGCGTCGAAACAAGCCCAACGGCTCGCAAATCGCGATGATTTCGTCGATTTTGACGAAAATTGACCGTCATTTCCATCCCGTTTGAGATATTTCGACGTTTAAGCGCTCTTTTCACTGCACTTTACGCGCCAAATGTAATGCACACACGTTTCAGCGTCGAAACAAGCCCAACGGCTCGCAAATCGCGATGATTTCGTCGATTTTGACGAAAATTGACCGTCATTTCCATCCCGTTTGAGATATTTCGACGTTTAAGCGCTCTTTTCACTGCACTTTACGCGCCAAATGTAATGCACACACGTTTCAGCGTCGAAACAAGCCCAACGGCTCGCAAATCGCGATGATTTCGTCGATTTTGACGAAAATTGACCGTCATTTCCATCCCGTTTGAGATATTTCGACGTTTAAGCGCTCTTTTCACTGCACTTTACGCGCCAAATGTAATGCACACACGTTTCAGCGTCGAAACAAGCCCAACGGCTCGCAAATCGCGATGATTTCGTCGATTTTGACGAAAATTGACCGTCATTTCCATCCCGTTTGAGATATTTCGACGTTTAAGCGCTCTTTTCACTGCACTTTACGCGCCAAATGTAATGCACACACGTTTCAGCGTCGAAACAAGCCCAACGGCTCGCAAATCGCGATGATTTCGTCGATTTTGACGAAAATTGACCGTCATTTCCATCCCGTTTGAGATATTTCGACGTTTAAGCGCTCTTTTCACTGCACTTTACGCGCCAAATGTAATGCACACACGTTTCAGCGTCGAAACAAGCCCAACGGCTCGCAAATCGCGATGATTTCGTCGATTTTGACGAAAATTGACCGTCATTTCCATCCCGTTTGAGATATTTCGACGTTTAAGCGCTCTTTTCACTGCACTTTACGCGCCAAATGTAATGCACACACGTTTCAGCGTCGAAACAAGCCCAACGGCTCGCAAATCGCGATGATTTCGTCGATTTTGACGAAAATTGACCGTCATTTCCATCCCGTTTGAGATATTTCGACGTTTAAGCGCTCTTTTCACTGCACTTTACGCGCCAAATGTAATGCACACACGTTTCAGCGTCGAAACAAGCCCAACGGCTCGCAAATCGCGATGATTTCGTCGATTTTGACGAAAATTGACCGTCATTTCCATCCCGTTTGAGATATTTCGACGTTTAAGCGCTCTTTTCACTGCACTTTACGCGCCAAATGTAATGCACACACGTTTCAGCGTCGAAACAAGCCCAACGGCTCGCAAATCGCGATGATTTCGTCGATTTTGACGAAAATTGACCGTCATTTCCATCCCGTTTGAGATATTTCGACGTTTAAGCGCTCTTTTCACTGCACTTTACGCGCCAAATGTAATGCACACACGTTTCAGCGTCGAAACAAGCCCAACGGCTCGCAAATCGCGATGATTTCGTCGATTTTGACGAAAATTGACCGTCATTTCCATCCCGTTTGAGATATTTCGACGTTTAAGCGCTCTTTTCACTGCACTTTACGCGCCAAATGTAATGCACACACGTTTCAGCGTCGAAACAAGCCCAACGGCTCGCAAATCGCGATGATTTCGTCGATTTTGACGAAAATTGACCGTCATTTCCATCCCGTTTGAGATATTTCGACGTTTAAGCGCTCTTTTCACTGCACTTTACGCGCCAAATGTAATGCACACACGTTTCAGCGTCGAAACAAGCCCAACGGCTCGCAAATCGCGATGATTTCGTCGATTTTGACGAAAATTGACCGTCATTTCCATCCCGTTTGAGATATTTCGACGTTTAAGCGCTCTTTTCACTGCACTTTACGCGCCAAATGTAATGCACACACGTTTCAGCGTCGAAACAAACCCAACGGCTCGCAAATCGCGATGATTTCGTCGATTTTGACGAAAATTGACCGTCATTTTCCATCCCGTTTGAGATATTTCGACGTTTAAGCGCTCTTTTCACTGCACTTTACGCGCCAAATGTAATGCACACACGTTTCAGCGTCGAAACAAGCCCAACGGCTCGCAAATCGCGATGATTTCGTCGATTTTGACGAAAATTGACCGTCATTTTCCATCCCGTTTGAGATATTTCGACGTTTAAGCGCTCTTTTCACTGCACTTTACGCGCCAAATGTAATGCACACACGTTTCAGCGTCGAAACAAACCCAACGGCTCGCAAATCGCGATGATTTCGTCGATTTTGACGAAAATTGACCGTCATTTCCATCCCGTTTGAGATATTTCGACGTTTAAGCGCTCTTTTCACTGCACTTTACGCGCCAAATGTAATGCACACACGTTTCAGCGTCGAAACAAGCCCAACGGCTCGCAAATCGCGATGATTTCGTCGATTTTGACGAAAATTGACCGTCATTTCCATCCCGTTTGAGATATTTCGACGTTTAAGCGCTCTTTTCACTGCACTTTACGCGCCAAATGTAATGCACACACGTTTCAGCGTCGAAACAAGCCCAACGGCTCGCAAATCGCGATGATTTCGTCGATTTTGACGAAAATTGACCGTCATTTCCATCCCGTTTGAGATATTTCGACGTTTAAGCGCTCTTTTCACTGCACTTTACGCGCCAAATGTAATGCACACACGTTTTCAGCGTCGAAACAAGCCCAACGGCTCGCAAATCGCGATGATTTCGTCGATTTTGACGAAAATTGACCGTCATTTCCATCCCGTTTGAGATATTTCGACGTTTAAGCGCTCTTTTCACTGCACTTTACGCGCCAAATGTAATGCACACAGTTTCAGCGTCGAAACAAGCCCAACGGCTCGCAAATCGCGATGATTTCGTCGATTTTGACGAAAATTGACCGTCATTTCCATCCCGTTTGAGATATTTCGACGTTTAAGCGCTCTTTTCACTGCACTTTACGCGCCAAATGTAATGCACACGTTTCAGCGTCGAAACAAGCCCAACGGCTCGCAAATCGCGATGATTTCGTCGATTTTGACGAAAATTGACCGTCATTTCATCTTTGGTATTTTTTGTTTTGCTTATTTGAGATTTCGACGCCTTTTCACTGCACTTACGCGCCAAATGTAATGCACACACGTTTCAGCGTCGAAACAAGCCCAACGGCTCGCAAATCGCGATGATTTCGTCATTGACGAAAATTGACCGTCATTTCCATCCGTTTGAGATATTTCGACGTTTAAGCGCTCTTTTCACTGCACTTTACGCGCCAAATGTAATGCACACACGTTTCAGCGTCGAAACAAGCCCAACGGCTCGCAAATCGCGATGATTTCGTCGATTTTGACGAAAATTGACCGTCATTTCCATCCCGTTTGAGATATTTCGACGTTTAAGCGCTCTTTTCACTGCACTTTACGCGCCAAATGTAATGCACACACGTTTCAGCGTCGAAACAAGCCCAACGGCTCGCAAATCGCGATGATTTCGTCGATTTTGACGAAAATTGACCGTCATTTCCATCCCGTTTGGAGATATTTCGACGTTTAAGCGCTCTTTTCACTGCCTTTACGCGCCAAATGTAATGCACACACGTTTCAGCGTCAGAAACAAGCCCAACGGCTCGCAAATCCGATGATTTCGTCGATTTTGACGAAAATTGACCGTCATTTCCATCCCGTTTGAGATATTTCGACGTTTAGCGCTCTTTTCACTGCACTTTACGCGCCAAGTTAATGCACACGTTTCAGCGTCAGAAACAAGCCCAACGGCTCGCAAATCGCGATGATTTCGTCGATTTTGACGAAAGTCGACCGTCATTTCCATCCCGTTTGAGATATTTCGACGTTTAAAAGCGCTCTTTTCACTGCCTTTACGCGCCAAATGTAATGCAAACACGTTTCAGCGTCAGAAACAAACCCAACGGCTCGCAAATCGCGATGATTTCGTCGATTTTGACGAAAATTGACCGTCATTTCCATCCCGTTTGAAGATATTTCGACGTTTAAAAGCGCTCTTTTCACTGCACCACTCCTCTTACGGCCAAATGTATGCCCACGTTCAGCGTCAAAAACCCAGCGGCTCGCAATGGTCTATTATTTCGTGATTTTGACGGAAATTGACCATCATTTCCATCCACGTTTGAGATAATTTCGACGTTTAAGCGACTCTTTTCATTACACTTTACGCGGTAACTGTAATGCACACACGTTTCAGCGTCGAAACAAGCCCAACGGCTCGCAAATCCCGGTTGATTATTTCGTCGATTTTGACGAAAAGTCACCCGGATCATTTCCATCCCGTTTGAGATATTTCGACGTTTAAGCGCTCTTTCCCT
>JACSOB010000364.1:0-20068 GCA_019677175.1 Bombus sylvicola | reverse complement strand
TGACGAGCAAAATCAATTCATCTAGAGATATCGTAAAGTCGAGTCAATTTTCTGTAATATATTCATCTTATTGTTATAAAATACATCATTCTATGTTAACCTGTTAATACAGTGTTACATTCATTTAACCACCTCTGTTGTCTTAACCGAAACAGGGGAACGACTAATTCGCGGCGTCGATTAACATAATCGTAGCGAGAATTTACGCCTCTCGCTGACGCGTTTTCCTAGCGACCGCGTCTCTCCGCGAACGGTCGTAACATTTGGTCCTTCGAGCCGGATACAGAGGCAAGTGAAAAGTGTGGACACGTAATCGGTCGAATCAGCTAATCTTCAAAGCCGTATCACGTGTCAAGTGAAAAGTGTGGACACGTAATCGGTCGAATCATTCAGTCTTCAAAGCCGTATCACGTGTTAAGTGAAAAGTGCACGTCAGTGACACCCAGTACCATACGATGCCACGTGAATCCAACATAACCAGCAGCGGAAGCGTTACCACCCCAGCGAGGTCAGTAACGTCAAGGGCCGTCACCTTTGAAGAGGCATAATTCGGTGGTTGAAACGCAACCACGCAACCTCCTGCCGCAACTGGACAATCGTCAACATAACGATATTCTACAACTTCGATCTCACTACAAAACGCGTCACTTTCGGGAAGGATCACCTTCCTCACGAAACGTACGTCACAATACTCCGGTGCACAAGGACGAGCGATCACTGCAGCCGGAACAACTTCACATCGGGAATCACCGATCGCTAATCATAAGTATCACCTTCGTTCACGAGGTAGCTTCATCGCAAACAATGGCAAACGAAACAGAAATCACCTCCTTGCATCGAGAGCGAAGCACTCTAAGCGACCAATTCAAGTCCGTATCGAGATCACTCGACGAATACGAACAGTCTGGTCAGCACGACGAGGCCATCTTAATAATTTATCAAAAACAAGTCAACGACATTTGGAAACGGTTCAATATTGTCAATGACCGATTACTTGAACTCGACGACATCGCACCTGTGGACTTACTTGATGCCTATTTAGACCTGGTAGTACGATTGAGCGATCTCATCGAAATTAATTCTTCCTCAACGGATGCCTCCAAGACAGTGGCGAATCCAAAACCTCCGGAATGCAGCAGCAACACTCCTAGCAGTTTCCAGAGACGTAAGAATAATTTCGATAATAACTGTAACAATGATCATACTCCGCCGATGGAGAATATTGTATCGAATCTAGCACCGATCCCATCGCATGACACGCCAAGCTCATTGCATAATACTAGCAGCTCGTCAGCCACACGCGACTTGACGACAACCAAGTTCGCGTCCTTAGTATCTCAACAATCGGATTCAACGCTGCAAACGCCTTGAATCAAAAAACTTTTCACACTCGCAACGTGTCACCCACACGCGACTCGACGAAAACCACCTTCGCATCGTCAATATCTGAACAATCTGATTCAGCGCCACCAAATGCCATAAATCAGACAATCTCTCACATCCTCAGCTTATCGCCCAAACGCGACTTGAGGACAACCTCTCACGATTTTCTGGACCGGAAGAAACTGAGCCCCGTCCAGAACAACAGAGTCGATTTCGAATCAAAACCTACAGCAGAGGTTTCGAAATCCACGATGATCGGATTATCTAGGAGCATTTCCTCCTCAATCAGCATTTCAACGTTCAATCTGTCTTATACCACACCGCCTGTATCACCTGAGAGCAGGAGTATCATATCGGAGAGTCATTTTCCTGGACATAATGCGAAGACGCCACCTTCGCCATTGCCGAAAGGGGCCACACCTGCGTGTTACCCGAAGCAGAATAATCTTCACGTTATCACCACCGTGACGAATTCCTCAAATGAGATCGATAGTTGTCAGAACACCCCATCAGCTCTCAACACTTGTCCACTGAATCCACAGACTGCTGCATCGGACAAGTCTCGAACCACAAACAGCTCACTGGAGTCACCCTTGGCTCCAAAAACGCCAACATACTCTCCAATACCAAGGCAAGTCACAGTCACGACGTCCAACGCTCATTCTCCATCAAGGATCATCACTAAGAGAACGCGATTCGGGCGGGTCATCGGGGGGAGCCCAGCCTCCCAATTAACGACAAAACTCCGCGTCGTGTTGGACGAATCAGCACCAAGCAACACCGGAGTTCCGTTCAACGATGCCTCTTGGACCGAGCTGTTCCACTACATTTCCAGGACCATGACGGTCCACGACCTTCCAAGGATCAGGACATTCAACGACACTTCTTGGGCCGACGTGTTACATGACACTTCATGGGCAGAGGTGTTCCATGACACTTCCTGGGCTGAGATGCTTCACGACACCTCCAGGATCGAGACATTCAACGACACTTCCTGTGCCGACGTGTACCATGACACTTCGTGGGCAGAGATGCTTCACGACACTTCCAGGATCGAGGCTACAACGACTCAATCCATTTCTGGACAAAGACGGGATGTTGCGAGTCGGAGGCCGACTCAATCACTCACCAATGTCTTTCAATCAAAAACATGCAATCACTCTAACCAATTCCTTAGTTACAGCAATCTTTATATGTCTTGCAGTCAAAGCAGTCCACATCGAGCTGGTCAGCGACCTCACTAGCGAGGTCTTCATTGCTGCTCTGCGAAGATTCATCGCTCGCCGAGGATTATGTGTAACCATTTATTCTGACAACAGTACCAACTTCGTTGGCGCCAACAACGAATTACGAGAGCTCCGAAACCTCCTGCAATCCGACGATCATAAAGTGAAGGTTCAATCCTTTTTAGCCGACCGACGGATCGAATGGCGCTTCATTCCTCCCAACTCACCTCACTTCGGAGGGTTGTGGGAAGCTGCAGTGAAGTCCTTCAAACGACATTTCAGGCGTGTCGCAGGTAACGAGCTCTTAACATTCGAAAATTTAAATACACTGATCAATGAAATCGAGTCTATCCTCAACTCCCGTCCGCTGACTCCAACATCATCTGATCCAAATGATCTTCTTGTCCTCACTCCCGGTCAATTCCTCATCGGAGAGGCATTAACAAGTCTTCGAGAACAAGATTTCAGGGACACTCCATCCAATCGTCTCTCCAGCTGGCAACATATTCAAAAGGTCAAACAACAGTTCTGGCGCCGCTGGCATCGAGAATATCTGAATGAGCTGAACATACGAAACAAATGGAGCAAGGGCAGTCGCGGCATACGAGAAGGCACCATCGTCATTCTCAGAGAAGACAACGTTCCCCCAATGCAATGGCCATTGGGCAGAATCATCAAGGTCCACCCCGGCGCAGACGGCATCATACGGCCGACTACCGTTCGAACGGCAACGAGCACCCTGGATCGGAGCATCAAGCGGATGGTACCACTACCAAGCAGAACGACTCCAGATGACTCCGAAACGAGCAACAGCACCGAAGTCTGACAAGAGACCCCCACAACATCACACCATATTACTTGATCGGTACCATCTCAACGGGGGGAGTATGTTACGCCACGAGGCTTACCACAGGCTGTATTTTCTAACCGTCGCTCGCGGTCCTACAGTGTCGCAGGCAGATCGTCTTATCTGCCCGCCGCATCATATACAATGTATCGACGAGAGCCTAGTTGTCGCCAAGCAGGCAGCTCTAGAAACGTCGATTTTTGACGGTTACGTTTTCACACCCAAGAAGAGGCATACGTGATCATAGGCGCGAGCGGTGGCGTGACCCGAGCATAGTGGGGGTCGTCTTCCAAATGAGACAAAGGAATGATCGAAAAGCGATCAGTTCCTTCTGACGAGTCAAACGTGACACATCGACAATTCTGACGAGCAAAATCAATTCATCTAGAGATATCGTAAAGTCGAGTCAATTTTCTGTAATATATTCATCTTATTGTTATAAAATACATTATTCTATGTTAACCTGTTAATACAGTGTTACATTCATTTAACCACCTCTGTTGTCTTAACCGAAACAGGGGAACGACTGATTCGCGGCGTCGATTAACATAATCGTAGCGAGAATTTACGCCTCTCGCTGACGCGTTTTCCTAGCGACCGCGTCTCTCCGCGAACGGTCGTAACAGTCTCGTTTCCCAATATACCAGATAGGCAGCAGGGTACGAATTGATAAAAAAGTTTAATAACTAAAAAACTAAAAGAAATAACTTCAACTTGCTTCTTCTATAAGTTATGAAAGAAAGTTTGCTTTATAACCCAAAAGAAACATGGGAATTAGCGGTACAATAGTTCGACAATGAATTTCTTTTTTATAGTTTTTTTTATTTGTTTTATTATTTCCCGTAAACATCGATCAATTCTATAAGAAGAAAAATCCTTATTTGTATTTGATATTACGATATGATTAAAGTGTGATATACAATACAACTGAATGCTGAGAAGAAGCTCCGAAGCTTCTATTTACAAAATTCTAGAGACGCAGTTTCTATCGAATCTCAGCCCGAAAGTTCAGACAATTAAAACTAATTAGTATCTTGCTGCCTACCCTGTATTGTGTATAGATATATGTTAGTTCGTAAATGCTTCCGAAACAGAGAATTGCTTATAAGAAAGAAAAAAGTTTTACTCTACTACAAATGAAGAGATGAGATGAAAGAACACCGGAGCCTTTGGAATTTTGGATAATCCCGCAACTTTGCAATCTAGATTTTATCATAGCTGTAATTAAGGAATTGTTGTCATTTAATCTGATTGTAATTGTTCGAGATTTGTGATAGCGAGATTGGGCTCGAGGTGACAACTGGTCGCCGAACGTAGCCACGGTCACGGGATGGACGTTTTGCCTGACGGAGGTGTGGAGTGGTTGTATGGTTCTCCCTAGAAATGTGGTTGTGGCGGCATACGACCTCAAGAACGGTCCTAGCCTCATGGGATTGTACCTGGAAGGTGTCAATATAATGGGACACACGTTGTATTAATAATCAAACTCCAGGCAGAAACTGCTTAGCAACGGCGATTGAAACTTTCTCGATGCTTCCAACGAGTATATAACAAACAAATGCAATCGTATAGCGAGGAAAATTTTCATCAGTTTATTATTCGTGTGATCACCTTGGAGAGTGACATATCGAGCAGTTATACCGAACGTCTCAACAATCGTATTTTGTGCCTAAAATTATTCTACGCATAGTAAAGAGTTATCCCGTTGGCCGTGTATTCGTTTGAACCCAAGAACATTGTTAATAGCGTTCATTAAACACATTCGTCGTTAAACTTATTATTCGTATAACATATTATTCGTTAATCTTATTATTCGTTAAACTTATTATTCGTTAAACTTATTATTCGTTATTCTTATTATTCGTTAAACTTATTATTCGTCAAACTTATTATTCGTTAAACTCAATATTCATTATACTTTGTAAAAGTCTTGTATATACGTGTAAATATAATCTCTGCTTCGTAAAACGATGGCTAATTCAAACGAAGAATCGTTACGCACCCTAAATTCTAATGTTAACCCGACATATATAATAACATTAAATTATTCTGTATGCATGTATATATTTTATTTTACCCACCAAGTGATACAATAATGAACAGAAACTAATTATTCTTGCGTAGTCTTTATATGCAATTTTTCTAAATGATGCAGAAATATTTCGATATTTCTTTCCATCACTCGACAAACTACATTCTCTATTTCCAAATACTTTCGAGTATGCTCTATCCATCCTTATTTCAGTTCTGTCCGAGCAGCCGAGCTGAACGGACGTGTAAGAAAAGTGCCTCAGGACGTGCAAAAAAGTGCGGGGAGTGGGGGAAAGGAAAAGAAAGTTAAAGACAGTTACGCCTAGAACCAAACGGTGGAGGATCGTGTCTTCTATTAAGGGGACTAGTGAACCTAACATGAAGCTCTCACCGATAAGAATTATCAACAAAGACGAACAATACTACATAAACAAAACATCAAACACAACAAAACCAAGTCTACAAATAAACCAACAAGACTGCTCAGCCACAATGGAAGTAGACACTGAAAACACCAAAGAAACAACTCACCAGGACGAAAGCTGGAAGGTAGCTAGCTACAACAAAAAAAAAAAACTACAGGTAATCTAGATACGGAAAAGCAGCGATGGCTGCAAGAATTACCACTAAGAAACTCCTTCAGTTCACTTACGGAAGAAATAGACGACGACCCAGCAACCAAAAACGCAACTAAACCAACGAACACTATAAAACCACCACCGATATTTGTCGAGGCCCAGATAATAGACCCACTTATAGATCGACTAAACGATATAGTCGGGAAGGAAAACTACATAATAAAACAAATAAAACTAGAACAAGTAAAAATACAAACAGACACCCCCGAAAAATTATAGGCTAGTGTTAAAGGAATTAAGAGAAAAAAATGCTATATGCCACACGTACCAGCCCAAAACGGAAAGGAGCTACAAAGTAGTCATAAGAGGACTGCATCCAAAAACCAACATAAAGAAACTAAGTGAAGAACTAGCAAATATTGGACACCAAGCAAGATCCATAAACAACATTACAAGGTACGACACGAAACAACCACTACCGCTATTCTTAATAGAGCTAGAGCCCAAAAACAACAATAAAGAAATATACGCAATAAAAAAAATTTTAAACACAAATAATCACAGTTGAGCCACCCAGGCACAAAAGGGAGATACCACAATGCATGAGGTGTCAACAATATGGACACACAAAAAACTACTGTAACAGAAATCCGGCGTGTGTCAAATGCGCAGGAAATCACCTAACAGTGAATGGCCCACACACGGGGAAAATAAATGACGTAAAATGTCATAACTGCGGAGGAAATCACCCAGCCAGCTACAAAGGCTGCGTAGTCAGAAAGCAACTACAAAGCAAACTATTCCCGCCTATACGAAACAGGACACACAACAATTTCCACACGCAACAGGACAACACAAAACCTTTGTCAACACCAAACACACAGCAAGCAACGAACAACAACCACACTAACACCAACACCGGTAGAAGCCGAAGCTACGCGCAAGTAGTCAACCGGTCAACACCATTAGATAATCAAAGCCAAAACAACAACAGCGACGACTCTTCAGAAATCAAAGAAATGATAAAGCAATCCATTAAAAACACGGAAATGATAGCAAAAATGATAAGTGAACAAAACGAAATCCTTAAACAGCAAACGCAGCAAATCACACTCATGCTACAACTACTCACAAACACGCTAACCAAAAAATAAAAACGGACACGCTTAAAATAGCAGCCTGGAACTCTAACGGCCTACAACAAAGGGCCCTAGAAGCTAAAACATTCCTATACAAGAATAATATCGATATACTACTCGTTTCAGAAACACACCTCACTATAAAAAACTATTTAAAAATTCCGTACTACACCATTTATGACACCAAGCATCCCTCAGGTAAAGCTCACGGAGGGACCGCAGTAATAATAAGAAACGACATTAAACACCATTTACACAGCGAAGTTCGTAAGGAATATATCCAAGCAACCACCGTTACAGTACAAACTAGCAGCAATCATTTACAGATATCAGCAGTATACGTACCACCGCGACACAAAATTACATCACAAATGTGGGAAGAGTACTTCCAACATTTAGGTGACAAGTATATTGCAGCGGGAGATTATAATTCAAAGCACACACTATGGGGATCAAGAATCACTACACCAGGAGGTAGAACATTGGAAAAATACATTAGATACAACAACCTCAACATATTATCCACAGGAAGACCGACATACTGGCCGACAGACCCGAGCAAAATACCTGACCTACTCGACTTTGCAGTTACAAAGGGATTAAATGCAAATAAACTACACATAACACCCAGTCTGGAGCTTAGCTCAGATCATACACCCATAATTATTACATACAGAAACAAACCAATACTTTATAACAAATCAGCGACACTATGCAATAATACCACCAAATGGCAAACATTTAAAGAAATAATTGAGAACAAAATCAATTGTAACATCCCATTGAAAACACCGGAACACATTGAACAAGCAGTAACAACACTTACAGAAACTATTCAAGAAGCAGCATGGGCAACCACTATACCTGAACCAACCAATAGACAAACAAAAATAATACCGCTAGACATCCTCGAAACAATTAGAGAGAAAAGAAAAGCGAAAGCAAAATGGCAAAAACATAGATCAAAAGAAAATAAAAAACACCTAAACAAACTTGCAAAAGAAATTAAAAACAAAATAAAAGAACACAATAACAATGAGTTCACAAAATTCATAGAGTCACTATCGGCGCACGAGAACACCAACTACTCCCTATGGAAAGCCATAAAAAGAATAAAGAAGCCAATAAAACCAGTCCCAGCAATCAGAAAAGCAGATAATACATGGGCAAGAAGCAACGAAGAACAAGCTGAAGAATTTTCCAACCACCTAAGCAACATATTTACACCACATAACACCAATAATAGCAACCACAATGGTCATACCGATGAGAATGCGATAACCACTAGTATCTCAACTGACAAACACTATATCATACCTAAAACAACAGCACAAGAAATTAGAAACGAAATCGACAAAATAAAAAAACAAAAAAGCACCAGGGATCGACCTAATCAATGGAAAAATTCTGAAAAACCTTCCTCCAAAAGCGATACGACTAATCACAATAATTTACAACGCAATATTAAGACTCCAATACTATCCTAAACTATGGAAACTAGCACAGATCATAATGTTACCTAAACCAGGCAAAGATCCACACCAAACAACATCTTATAGACCAATATCACTACTTCCCGTGTTTTCCAAAATACTAGAAAAAATAATTTACGCCCGCTTAAAACCAATAATAGAGAAGGAAAAATTAATACCAGATCACCAATTTGGATTCAGAAACAAACACTCCACGATAGAGCAAATGCACAGACTTACAAATGAAATAATTATAGCATTAGAAAACAAACAATACTGCACAGCCCTCTTTATGGACATCGAGAAAGCATTCGACAAAATAAACCATAAAAAGCCTACTTCAATCAATCAGAAAACAATTCCCGGAACAGATATACCATCTAATTAAATCCTACTTAAGCAGCAGAACCTTCGTAGTAAAAAATTAAAGACACATACTCTGAAGTTAAAGACATTAAGGCAGGGGTTCCGCAAGGAAGCGTCTTAGGACCAATTCTATACACACTATACACGGCCAACATACCAACAACCACTAACAGCAAAATACTGACATTCGCGGACGACACGGCGGTGCTGGTCAGGCACACCGACCCTGCAACAGCAGTATCATCACTACAAGAACATATCACAAAAAATAGAAAAGTGGCTTCAAGATAAACAAATTAAAGCAAACCCCGATAAATGCAACCACATTACATTCACACTGAGAAAACAGATACCTCCAAACATCACGCTGAACGGTAAGCAAATAATACAAACAAGGCAAGTCAAATACCTAGGACTCCACTTAGATACACGTTTCACATGGAAACGGCATATTAAAACTATAATAGACAAAATACAGATAGCAAGGAGACAAATGTATTGGTTAACAGGTCGAAAATCCAAACTAAGCATAGAAAACAAACTAAAAATATACAAAATGATAATAAAACCAATCTGGACATACGGGATACCACTTTGGGGAACAGCAGCAAAGAGCCATATAAGCAAAATAGAGACAATCCAAGCTAAACTACTTAGAACAATTGTAAACGCCCCATGGTACGTTAGAAACGAGGACATACGGAAAGACCTTGGAATACCAACGGTCAAAGAGGAAATTAGCAGACACGCAGGAAAATATAAAGAAAGACTAGCAACCCACCCGAACCGGCTGGCAGCGGAAACGATTAACACAACCATAGAAAGGAGACTAAAAAGGAAACACCCAACAGATCTAACAAAGGACATAACCTAACAAACACGATGATGGTACCCCGCTGGGGTAGCCACCCACATGTTATATTATTAAACCGCTATAATATTTTACCAAATGTCCTATTGGACAAATTGTAAAATTTTAAATAAATAAATAAAAAAAAAATAAAAAAAAAAAAAAAAAAAAAAAAAAAATCCTTATTTCTACAATTCCAGTAGTCACTGCCAGCGCGTGTTGATATTAGTAACACGCTGTACTTTCTGTCTGAACAATTCCCTTAAAAACGTCCGTGCCAGGAAAAGACAAGCCCAAGGACTTATCCCGGACGAAGAGCAAACAGACCATGAAAACATCTTTCTGCATCCTAAGCGAGTTCTGAATAGAGGCCACTGTCTTAGGAAATCTCTTTGAATCGTAGGCTGCATCGTGTTATTTTATATTTTCGAACAAATCCCTTCGACCACGGGACATCTCGACAGATTTCCACGGGAACGAGTTGCCGGAAATTTGAATAATCCTTGTATACGAGCATCGTGTGTCCCCCACGACTCTCACCCTCGTGGCCATTCCAATTTATTCGACGGAAACTCAGCCGGATGGGCAACCAACGTTCGATACGGCTGGAAATATTCGGCGTAACAGCTTTAAGATCAGCGGCCGACTGGTCGCCTCGAAATGGCTGGATTTCATTGGTCCCTGCTTGCCACGAGCGAATATCCCGAATGAACTAAAAAAAGTGAGGGAGATTCGTGTAGAAACTCGAAACTGCAATAACAGAACTTGAAACGTTCTTCCTACGATCGTCTCGATGACAATAGAAACAGCCACGGCGATGGCAATTAAATAGGGCCGAGGCGTAAACTTGCAGTGCCCTTGAATTACAATGGACAGAAATCGCCTCTGGAGGGAAATGAAAATTTCGAACGGGATAGAGATAAGAATGAACGAAAGCACGAATTGCTTTTCGGACAGAAGTGGCAGTTTCGGTGTTCTACGGCGCTTCTTGTCGCGAGTATCCTTCTAGACTTTGGAAATATTTTTATTCTTGGGTCACTATTATTTAACACGTTGACGCCGGTGTCACGTAAAATTTATGATAAAAAAGGAGTAACTGAACAATAACTTAACTTGACGGTGCTTTTATAAGTTTGTAGGCTTTTATTTACGAAAATTATTAAGTATAATATTACAATGAAGTAGCGAAGTTAAAATAGTTGTTCAAATCACGGCCAAACTGTACACAAGACTAAAAAAAGACTCTTCTTGGTGGAATGCTTGTAGTTTTTGTATGTTGCGTTTATAGGTGTTGAGGGGCAAGGGCGGATCCTAATTGCCCTACGTAATGGGGAAAGTAATGTTGGGCTATGTGCAATGGTTAGGTCAAAGCCTAACGGTTCGCTGTCAAGTAGTGTTGAATGACGTGGATTTGGGTATGATCGTTGTCACATACCCCCCTCCTTAGATTGTTTTTGGTCCTCCAAAATTAACGTTTCTTCAAGATTGTTTTGTGGATGCGAATTGGTTCAAAGCGTACTTTCTTTTTCTGTGTCTTGATCCTTTATGGCCAGGTAGCTTAAAGTTGGAACCTCGGTATAAATGTTGACTAGGACTGTCGGTCTTTTAATGGTGTTTAGAATGGCCTCTTCTTTATCTGATGCTTGGGTCTCCGTATTCTTGAAACTAGAATCTTCTTTTTCTTCCTTCAATTGTTTTATGGTATCCAATAGCGTTACCTGCTGCACTGGAACATCATTTTGTATAATTTCATATTTTTCAGATGGTTTTTCCAAAGACAATTCAGGATTTTTGGTTGGAACAATGGAGCTAATACTAGGATTACTTTCGGGTGGATTTCCTCCTGAGAAATAAGTTTCCAAACGATTACCATGGATTTTCTTAATAACGCTATCAATCAGAATATGGAGTTCTATGGAATATGGAACTTGGTGAATTCTATATGGTCCTAATCATTCAGTGACCAACTTATCCTTCTTAAGATCATTATGAATAAGGACATAATCTTCCTCTTTAAGCACAGTTTGAATTCGAACTATCTTTCGTTTCTGATCTCGACGGTATCACTTTTTACTTTTCTTCAAGGTATCTCTCGCGATTTCTAAATATTTATTTAATTGCTCCTGCCAATGTGAAAACATGTCGTTATAGCTTAAACCCGTAGTCCTGGCTATCGCGGAGGGTAAGTTAGCTTTCCTTCCGAAAGTTAATTCAAATGACGAGAAGCATGTGGCTTCGTGAATCGAAGTATTATATCCTAAACAAATAAAATTCAAAACTTCATCCCATTCTCTATTGTTATCGTGCAAACTAGTTCGTATCAAATCTTTCACCACAGCATGTGTTCTTTCTAAGGATCCGTTGGATCCTTGTGGATGTGGATCCGTTAGGATGTGGTTTTAATATGTTTGATTTGGAAAGCTTCATCAAACTTAGTCATTAGTTCGCTCACGAAATTCTGTCCTTGATTCGTCAAAATTGTTCTTGGTGCTGAGGAAATATAAATGTAGTGTTCCAAAAGAGCGTTAATAATTGACTCTGTCTGTTGGGTCTTCAAAGGTACTAATATTAAATATTTCGTCAGTTCGTCGGGAATCGAAAGTATGAATTGATTTCCTCGTTTTCGGTGCAATGATGTCCATTGCTATTTTATCGTTTGTTTGCAAAGGTGTGCCTGAAATGATTGGGATTTCCTTGAGTCGAATTCGCGTTAGCTTTTTCTTTTGACATGTGTATTTTCGACCAATCGCCGGGAGACGCAATCGCGAAGAAACACGTCAACGGGAGTCGTAAATTCTGGTTACGATTATAATAATCGACGCCGCGAATAGATCGATCTCCTGATTTCCGTTGAGATAATAGAGTGGTTGACGTGGTATAACGCTGCGATTAACAAGGTTATAAAATTTATATTTCCAACACTTAAGAGGTAGACTGATGAGTATGTATAAGTTAAGTAAGTGATTCATTTAAGTAGAGTAACCCGGTGATGACATGTTGACTATTCTAACGATAAAGAATAAGTGAAGTTTGTTCTTACGTGATTACGGAGGAAAGCTCGGAGTGGGTGTGTCTTTTGAACTAAGGACGTGGTTTCGTTGTTCACACTTTTCGTTAGGACAGCGAGGGTAACGAACCGCAATGCCCATTGGTTATAGCCAATATTAATAAGTGAAGATTGGAGTAGGAAGCCCCCTACCGGGGCTGTGGGGGATTGTGCATGGGAAATACCGGCTTTTCCATTAGACACTCATCTGCTTTCTCCGTAATTTGTAAGAACGCGCAATAAACCTGAGGATTGTTTTAAATACCAGTTATAAACCGAAATTACTTGCAGGATTAAAGGTTCCTGCAAGCTAATAAGATTCGTTTTATGGTGGCGTCCACGTGTTAAGTAAAAAAGAATCGAATATAGGGCGTTGTTATACGAATTTATACGATTCATGAAAACGTTTAGTGTTTAATAGATGAATATTAACCCACAAAAATTTTCGTACACTGCGTACGAAGGTTGCTTTTCTTAACATAAAATGCTACGAAATTTAATTGTGAAGTTAATGCATTCTGTTATATATGAAGACGATTGAGCGCTGTCTCATTTTGTTACGTCGCGTAACACTCTACCTAGACCAGGCCACACACCGCGGGCAAGATGGCAACCAGATGTCTTGGGATACTTACTGCGTTCCCTCAATATTCTCAAATACCCTTCATAAATCTCAGGAATTTCCTAGTCGAGGACCTTCAAACCGAACAAACATCTGTTTTCCGTACCATTTCTAAAGACCATTGTCTACTACGGCTTGACAAGAGAAAGTTAGTTTTTCTCACGTATGATGCAACTTTCCTCCCACTAGCCACTTTCTCTCGAGGGCTGCTAAGACCCTTCCTAGTCCACCAACCTTCGTTTTAACCAATTAACAACGAAGCCTATTTCCCTCAATCTCTTAGCCAAAATCGTCACCCACAAATCCGATGATTCCGTGCGCTAGACACACCCATCCTTAGTTTTCCTCCGCCACGGCATCGTCTCCGAACATCACTGATTTTCCATCCGTCGAACAGTCAACATCCTTTGACCGGGGATACTCCCGTAGATCAGTCACTCATTCATCTTATACATACGCACCAGCGTAACTGTTTTATTTACAAGTTGTGAGAATAAACGGTGATTTATAACTTACTATACTGTGTTAGATTCAATTAACCACCTCTGTTATCTTAACCGAAACAGGGGAGCGACTAATTCGCGGCGTCGATTAACCGAATCGTAGCGAGAATTTACGCCTCTCGCTGACGCGTTTTCCTAGCGACCGCGTCTCTCCGCGAACGGTCGTAACACATTTGCTTTCCCATTTGCTTTCCTCTATCCATGTTTCCGTGAGACCGATTACGTCAAGTGTCCTCAAATATTCCCACACCTCTTTATCCTTGTTCATTATCCCTGCGACGTTCCAGAAGCACATTTTCAAGCCCTTTATATACCCCCCCTTTCTTTCTCCTTATCTCATCCTCTCGCCTCTCTCCTTCCTTCTTCTTCTAGTTTCTCCTCGCTTTCATTCCACCTATACCATCTGTCTTCTATTTTCAGCTTCTTATAACCTATTTCTACGTATTCCCCCTTCTCCCTTCTTACTCTAGCAATTCTTCTTAGCCTTTGTTGTATTTCTCTTTCTTTCTTCGTTAGGTCATTATCTATGTATATCCCCTTCCCCAATTTACCTTTCTCTCTCATTACCTTCATCTTTTCCTCCCATGATTTCAACGTCGCGATTATTATTGTATTCTTTTCTCCCACCCTTACCTTCTGTGTCCTTTCTACTTCTACTTCTATTCTCATATTTTCCTTTATGAATTCTGTCACTGCTCCCTTGTTACTTTCCTTCCCCCATTCTCCTCAAACCTCCTGATTCTGTTCTCTAACTCTTTCTTCTCTCCTTTCCATCTTTCCCACGCACTATACAATAGTAGAGGCAGATCGGTCGATGTTATATTCGAAACCAAATGTACCGCTGTTTTTATGGGCCGAAGCCATGAACACAGCAGTACATGTCATAAATAAGACGGGGCCGACATGACAAGACAAGAAAACACCATATGAACTATGGTACGGGAAACCGCCAAATTTAGAAAAGTTTAGGGTTTTCGGTATTGAGTGCTTTGCACACATACCTGCGGAGAAGAGAACAAAACTAGACAAAAAGGCTAACAAAGGATATTTGGTAGACTATCTAGATGACGGACGACGATATCGAGTGTACGTGCCAACAGTAAGAAATGTAATATTAAGCCGTGACGTAATATTTAAGCCCGAACTAGAAAGTGCGAAATCTATTAATTGAAGTTTACCGAAAATTGTCGAGCGCGAAGATATGAGTGCGCAGAGCGATAGAGCATGTACGTATGAAAGTGCAGAGAGTGAACATGAAAAACAACCGCATGGAACTAGCGACAATGTGAGACAATTGAGAAATAGAGATAAGATCAAACGAACCGATTTCTATGGTAACCCAGTAACGTACGTAGCGGAAAAATTACCGGTGGATTTTAACAAAGCGATGAGTTCCGAAAAGAAAGAGTTATGGGAAACGGCTATGAATGATGAAATGAAATCGCACCATGAAAATAAGACGTGGATTCTTGTAGAAAAACCTAAAGATCTGAAGGTACTTAGCAATAGGTGGGTTTTAACGATAAAGCTAAATCCGGACAACTCGGAACGATACAAAGCGCGACTTGTAATAAAAGGGTGTTCACAGATAGAAGGCATAGATTATAAGGAAACATATAGTCCCGTTTCTCGGTTTGACACAATTAGATTAACGCTCAGTATTGCAGCCAAAAATAATTTAAACCTCGGACAGTTCGACATTAAAACCGCATTTTTATATGGAAGTCTGAAAGAAGATATTTATATGAAACAACCTAAAGGTTATTATGATGGTACAAATCGCGTTTGTAAATTGCTAAAAAGCCTATATGGCTTAAAGCAGTCTCCAAGATGTTGGACGGAACGTTTCACAAAATTTATCTCGAACTTAAAATTTTATCAGAGTAACGCAGATCCTTGTTTTTATATTTATACAGAAGACGACAAATTAATGTTGATGACCATATACGTAGACGATGGACTGGTAGCAGCTTCAGACGAATCTTTAATTGATAAATTTTTCGATGATTTAAATAAAGAATTCAAAATTACGAGTTCGAAAGAAGTAAAGAGTTTTCTTGAACTTGAAATTGATAGATTAAAAGATGGTTCAATATTCATTCATCAGAGTAGGTATATGAATGAGGCAAACAGTGTGTCTACACCTATCGAGACTAATTGGAGCGAAAGTAACATAGGCGATAATGATTGTAACGCACCATACATAGAAGCCGTTGGGAACTTAATGTTTTTACAAACCGTAAGTAGATCAGATATTAGTTTTGCAATAAATATAGCGGCGAGACATTTAGAGAATCCAAACCAGTATCAGTGGAAATTAGTTAAACGAATTTTGCGCTACATAAAAGGGACCGCAGACATGGGACTCTTATATACAAAAGCAGGCAGTCTCGAAACCTTTAGCGACGCTGACTATGCAGGCGACAAAGAAACAAGAAAGTAGACATCAGGCGTTATATGTAAGTATGCGAATGCGGCCATCACATGGCATTGTAAGCGACAACAATGTATAGCTCTATCTACGACCGAAGTTGAATATGTCAGTGCAGCGTCAGGAGCGAATGAAATTATGTGGCTAAAGAAAATATTTCCTGCATGTAAAATAGAGATCCTTAAGTATATGCTATATGTAGACAATACTAGTGCCGTGAAATTAATTAAGAATCCAGAATTCCATCAAAGAAGTAAGCATATTGACGCAAGATATCATTTCTTGCGAGATTTATACAATAGAAGCGAAATTAATGTAACGTATGTAACAAGCGAAGAGCAACTGGCAGATATATGTACAAAGGCGTTGCCAAAACCAAGATTTGGATATTTAAGAAAAAAGTTAGGTTTGAAAAGTAAAAAAGATATTAAGAGGTAATTGTTTGTAAACATGCAGAGTTTTCAGGGAGGGTGTCGAAGTGATTATTACTTCTCAAAAAAAAAAAAGGAAAAAACTCTACATGATCTGTTTAGTCTTCTAGTTTTTTGTAATAAATTAATTTGTATGGAAAAGAGAAAGGCGGCTGGCAAATGTACTTGTGAAGGCATTGACAAATTAATTTTCAGATATTTACGACAAGAGTTGGAAAAATATTAAGAGATAATTTGTAAATTTGAGATAATTGTTTGTAGGGATGTAGAGTTTTAGGGAGGGTGTTGAAGTGGTTACCACTTCTAAGAAAACTCTACATCTGGTCTTTTTTAGTTTTCTCAAGCACTGAAGCCATCGACAGCGCGTAGACAAAAGACTGCGACGAAGTCAGGCCATAAACAGTAGACAGGCGACGTTGGCTTCGGGGTTTTTCAGTTATTGGGTAACACAGCTAGCGTGCGGATCTGAACCAGCTCAAATTGTATTCTTACTTATTACACTTCTATTTAAATATATTTTTTGCCTTACAATTTATCCACGTGTTTTCTCTGTTTACACATCGAATAACCTCAACAAAAATAATAAAAGAGAAAAGTTATTTATTCCTAAGCGAAAAATGTGGTAAGAGAATAATTTTCTCACGGTTGAAAATTTGAAGTCCATTGATATTTTCTCTATAACATTTTTATTATTACGACATAGTATCTGAAATTTTGACCAATCCAATAATTTTTATTCTTAGAAATATCTTGAATACGTAGAATTAAGAAATGCACAGTGTGTAAATTCGCACGTTCGTGGGGAGACGCGATCTCGAAGAAGCGCGCCGACGGGAGTCGTAAATTCCCGTTACGATTGACTAATCTTGCTTACGATTGGCTAATCTAACTTATTTCTTGCGGGATAATAAGGGTAGTTAACTTGAATATAACGCTGCTGTAAAACAGGTATTATATTTTTCCATAATTCAACAACTTCGGTGTAATACAAGTGAATGGTTGATATAAACTGACTACGAATGAGTACGACCTGAGACTCTGTTCGTGTTGTCGCGTATGATGATGTGTTGTGCCGACTGACTGTATTCGACTGACTTGAGTGGATCCTTGGTGAAGACTGACTTGACTCCTGATGTCGTAGTAGAAGTAGTTGACTTGACTCTCCTGATGTCATAGTAGAAGTAGTTGACTTGACTGATGTCGCAGGAGAAGTAGTTGCTGATCTACGGGTGTATACCCGGTCAAAGGATGTTGACTGTACGAAGGATGGAAGAGCAGTGCTGTTCGGTGACGATGCTGTGGCGGGGAAAGCTCAGGATGGGTGTGTCTAGCGCACGGGACCATCGGATTTGTTGGTGACGATTTTGGCTAAGAGAGTGAGGGAAATAGGCTTCGTTGTTAATTGGTTAAACGAAGGTTGGTGGACTAGGAAGGGTCTTAGCTGCCCTCGATAGAAAGTTGTTATTAGGAAGCATCGTACGTGGGAAAACCCAACTTTTCCTTGTCAAGCTGTGGTAGACAATAGTCTTTAGAAATGATTCGGAAAACGGATGTTTGTTGGGTCTGAAAGACCTTAGCAAACAAATTAGTGGGATTAATGACGAGTGCTTAAGGTTATTGATGGTGCGCCGTAAGAATGAGCGGACATCTGGTGTCCGTCTGGCCCGCGGTGTATCACCTGGTCCAGGTAAAGAGTCACCCGGCATAACACAGTGAAGGATGTAAATAATGAAAATAAATTATGGCGGAGGAATCAACGAAGGAAAGTTATTTCGCTAATTATTATACGAATGAATATCAAAATGTCGCGCAACGACTACTAAACTATTTAATAAACACCAACCTTACCAGCGCTAGTCAAATGACTGTTTTAAAGATCTAATTTAAAATTGTACATTTATCGTTATTTCTTTTGTTCATCTAGGTTTATGTGAATTCTTATATTCTCCGATTAATTGATTTCTCAACTTTTAAAACCAGTTATGTGACCGGGCCTGATGAGATTAGTGTCAAAAGCCAGCCTGAAATTTTCTTCAATTTCTGATCTTCGGCTGATTTTCAGTATTTTGCCTCCGACCTTTCACCAGCAATTAGATTTGACAAACAAAATGCAATGTAAGACTTGCCAACGTTTAGGCCATGTGGCTCCTAACTGCAACAGACTGCCGCAGCGTTAAATTCAACGATAAATTATGATTCAAATGAACGTATTGACCCAGATTCCTGTACCGAAGAAAGCGAGGATAACATAAATCAACCTTGTTGCGTGTCGTGTAAAAATTCTGATCATCCTGTTCACATCAAGATTGCTCTCAACGCTTATTGTTAGTGTTAAAAAGGCGATGACAAAAGAGAATTTGGAATATTAACGAAGAGCGAAACAAATAAATACGATTCGTTCGTGAAACAAGTGACTCAAAAATTACTTGCAGTAAAATTCCATCGAATAATAAACTAGATAATTGTCCTAACCTCTGTATTCCCTTATTTCATCGCGATATATCTGATGGCTAAATATGAACCACAACCCTAACACTGTCCTTGGAGAAACGGCTAAATACTACAATACAAAGCTCAAACTCTAAACTTATAGGGGAAATCTTCACATTTATACCGCAGCAACATAGCTCAACAGTGAACCGGCTCCTCTCACTTCACTAAATAATAGGGCGACGATCCCCTAGACGAGTCCAGTAATTCGGCGGTAAGAACAGAGCATCGTTCGCAGCATTCAAGATTTCCAAAGATATCCCACCGCCACGTATAGGCAATAGGAAGATAACTGTATATCCATTATTAAACTATGTCTTGTTCCTTGACAATGTTTCAAATCAACCAAAAAATTTAAGAGAAAACAGTGCTTGCCCTCCTTATAAATGAAATATCATAATGGAACTTTCGGGCAGCCGACTATGGTATATCAGACCAACTGACTCAGAGTTCAAAGTAATTACCCGTGCTTCCAGGTTTTTTCCTGAAACACGACTTGGCAAGTAGATAGCTGCCACTATAAGGCATTATCTGAAATAGATTTCAACCGCGAGAAAATTTCGGAAATCCCCAAAAAACATCTCCAAAGTAACAGCACAACAACGGAACTTACTTAGAGTAGCCTCTATTTCTGTCAACAAACAAGTGGTCCG
>JACSOB010000363.1:0-20076 GCA_019677175.1 Bombus sylvicola | reverse complement strand
TAAAAGAGCGCTTAAACGTCGAAATATCTCAAACGGTATGGAAATGACGGTTGGTTTTCGTCAAAATCGAGGTAATCATCGCGATTTGCGAGCCGTTGGGCTTGTTTCGATGCTCAAACGTGTGTGCATTACATTTGTCGCGTAAGGTTTAGTAAAAAGAGCGCTTAAACATGGAAATACCTCAAACGGTATAGAAATGACGGTCAGTTTTCGTCAAAATCGAGGAAATCATCGCGATTAACGAGCCGTTGGGCTTGTTTCGATGCTGAAACGTGTGTGCATTACATTTGGCGCGTAAAGTGGAGTAAAAAGAGCGCTTAAACGTCGAAATATCTCAAACGGTATGGAAATGACGGTTAGTTTTCGTCAAAATCGAGGAAATCATCGCGATTTGCGAGCCGTTGGGCTTGTTTCGACGCTGAAACGTGTGTGCATTACATTTGGCGCGTAAAGTGGAGTAAAAAGAGCGCTTAAACGTCGAAATATCTCAAACGGTATGGAAATGACGGTTAGTTTTCGTCAAAATCGAGGAAATCATCGCGATTTGCGAGCCGTTGGGCTTGTTTCGACGCTGAAACGTGTGTGCATTACATTTGGCGCGTAAAGTGGAGTAAAAAGAGCGCTTAAACGTCGAAATATCTCAAACGGTATGGAAATGACGGTTAGTTTTCGTCAAAATCGAGGAAATCATCGCGATTTGCGAGCCGTTGGGCTTGTTTCGACGCTGAAACGTGTGTGCATTACATTTGGCGCGTAAAGTGGAGTAAAAAGAGCGCTTAAACGTCGAAATATCTCAAACGGTATGGAAATGACGGTTAGTTTTCGTCAAAATCGAGGAAATCATCGCGATTTGCGAGCCGTTGGGCTTGTTTCGACGCTGAAACGTGTGTGCATTACATTTGGCGCGTAAAGTGGAGTAAAAAGAGCGCTTAAACGTCGAAATATCTCAAACGGTATGGAAATGACGGTTAGTTTTCGTCAAAATCGAGGAAATCATCGCGATTTGCGAGCCGTTGGGCTTGTTTCGACGCTGAAACGTGTGTGCATTACATTTGGCGCGTAAAGTGGAGTAAAAAGAGCGCTTAAACGTCGAAATATCTCAAACGGTATAGAAATGACGGTTAGTTTTCGTCAAAATCGAGGAAATCATCGCGATTTGCGAGCCGTTGGGCTTGTTTCGACGCTGAAACGTGTGTGCATTACATTTGGCGCGTAAAGTGGAGTAAAAAGAGCGCTTAAACGTCGAAATATCTCAAACGGTATAGAAATGACGGTTAGTTTTCGTCAAAATCGAGGAAATCATCGCGATTTGCGAGCCGTTGGGCTTGTTTCGACGCTGAAACGTGTGTGCATTACATTTGGCGCGTAAAGTGGAGTAAAAAGAGCGCTTAAACGTCGAAATATCTCAAACGGTATGGAAATGACGGTTAGTTTTCGTCAAAATCGAGGAAATCATCGCGATTTGCGAGCCGTTGGGCTTGTTTCGACGCTGAAACGTGTGTGCATTACATTTGGCGCGTAAAGTGGAGTAAAAAGAGCGCTTAAACGTCGAAATATCTCAAACGGTATAGAAATGACGGTTAGTTTTCGTCAAAATCGAGGAAATCATCGCGATTTGCGAGCCGTTGGGCTTGTTTCGACGCTGAAACGTGTGTGCATTACATTTGGCGCGTAAAGTGGAGTAAAAAGAGCGCTTAAACGTCGAAATATCTCAAACGGTATGGAAATGACGGTTAGTTTTCGTCAAAATCGAGGAAATCATCGCGATTTGCGAGCCGTTGGGCTTGTTTCGACGCTGAAACGTGTGTGCATTACATTTGGCGCGTAAAGTGGAGTAAAAAGAGCGCTTAAACGTCGAAATATCTCAAACGGTATGGAAATGACGGTTAGTTTTCGTCAAAATCGAGGAAATCATCGCGATTTGCGATCAAAGCGATTTTTGTGGCAGTTGGGCGTTTTAAACGTGAAATATCTCAAACGGGATAGAAATGACGGTCAGTTTTCGTCAAAATCGAGGTAAATCATCGCGATTTGCGAGCCGTTGGGCTTGTTTCGACGCTGAAACGTGTGTGCATTACATTTGGCGCGTAAAGTGGATAAAAAGAGCGCTTAAACGTCGAAATATCTCAAACGGTATAGAAATGACGGTTGGTTTTCGTCAAAATCGAGGAAATCATCGCGATTTGCGAGCCGTTGGGCTTGTTTCGACGCTGAAACGTGTGTGCATTACATTTGGCGCGTAAAGTGGAGTAAAAAGAGCGCTTAAACGTCGAAATATCTCAAACGGTATAGAAATGACGGTTAGTTTTCGTCAAAATCGAGGAAATCATCGCGATTTGCGAGCCGTTGGGCTTGTTTCGACGCTGAAACGTGTGTGCATTACATTTGGCGCGTAAAGTGTAGTAAAAAGAGCGCTTAAACGTCGAAATATCTCAAACGGTATAGAAATGACGGTCAGTTTTCGTCAAAATCGAGGAAATCATCGCGATTTGCGAGCCGTTGGGCTTGTTTCGACGCTGAAACGTGTGTGCATTACATTTGGCGCGTAAAGTGGAGTAAAAAGAGCGCTTAAACGTCGAAATATCTCAAACGGTATGGAAATGACGGTTAGTTTTCGTCAAAATCGAGGAAATCATCGCGATTTGCGAGCCGTTGGGCTTGTTTCGACGCTGAAACGTGTGTGCATTACATTTGGCGCGTAAAGTGGAGTAAAAAGAGCGCTTAAACGTCGAAATATCTCAAACGGTATGGAAATGACGGTTAGTTTTCGTCAAAATCGAGGAAATCATCGCGATTTGCGAGCCGTTGGGCTTGTTTCGACGCTGAAACGTGTGTGCATTACATTTGGCGCGTAAAGTGGAGTAAAAAGAGCGCTTAAACGTCGAAATATCTCAAACGGTATGGAAATGACGGTTAGTTTTCGTCAAAATCGAGGAAATCATCGCGATTTGCGAGCCGTTGGGCTTGTTTCGACGCTGAAACGTGTGTGCATTACATTTGGCGCGTAAAGTGGAGTAAAAGGAGCGCTTAAACGTCGAAATATCTCAAACGGTATAGAAATGACGGTTAGTTTTCGTCAAAATCGAGGAAATCATCGCGATTTGCGAGCCGTTGGGCTTGTTTCGACGCTGAAACGTGTGTGCATTACATTTGGCGCGTAAAGTGGAGTAAAAAGAGCGCTTAAACGTCGAAATATCTCAAACGGTATAGAAATGACGGTTAGTTTTCGTCAAAATCGAGGAAATCATCGCGATTTGCGAGCCGTTGGGCTTGTTTCGACGCTGAAACGTGTGTGCATTACATTTGGCGCGTAAAGTGGAGTAAAAAGAGCGCTTAAACGTCGAAATATCTCAAACGGTATGGAAATGACGGTTAGTTTTCGTCAAAATCGAGGAAATCATCGCGATTTGCGAGCCGTTGGGCTTGTTTCGATGCTGAAACGTGTGTGCATTACATTTGGCGCGTAAAGTGGCGTAAAAAGAGCGCTTAAACGTCGAAATATCTCAAACGGGATAGAAATGACGGTCATTTTCGTCAAAATCGAGGTAATCATCGCGATTTGCGAGCCGTTGGGCTTGTTTCGATGCTCAAACGTGTGTGCATTACATTTGTCGCGTAAAGTTTAGTAAAAAGAGCGCTTAAACGTCGAAATACCTCAAACGGTATAGAAATGACGGTCAGTTTTCGTCAAAATCGAGGAAATCATCGCGATTTGCGAGCCGTTGGGCTTGTTTCGATGCTGAAACGTGTGTGCATTACATTTGGCGCGTAAAGTGGAGTAAAAAGAGCGCTTAAACGTCGAAATATCTCAAACGGTATGGAAATGACGGTTAGTTTTCGTCAAAATCGAGGAAATCATCGCGATTTGCGAGCCGTTGGGCTTGTTTCGACGCTGAAACGTGTGTGCATTACATTTGGCGCGTAAAGTGGAGTAAAAAGAGCGCTTAAACGTCGAAATATCTCAAACGGTATGGAAATGACGGTTAGTTTTCGTCAAAATCGACGAAATCATCGCGATTTGCGAGCCGTTGGGCTTGTTTCGACGCTGAAACGTGTGTGCATTACATTTGGCGCGTAAAGTGGAGTAAAAAGAGCGCTTAAACGTCGAAATATTTCAAACGGTATGGAAATGACGGTTAGTTTTCGTCAAAATCGAGGAAATCATCGCGATTTATGAGCCGTTGGGCTTGTTTCGACGCTGAAACGTGTGTGCATTACATTTGGCGCGTAAAGTGGAGTAAAAAGAGCGCTTAAACGTCGAAGTATCTCAAACGGTATGGAAATGACGGTTAGTTTTCCTCAAAATCGAGGAAATCATCGCGATTTATGAGCCGTTGGGCTTGTTTCGACGCTGAAACGTGTGTGCATTACATTTGTCGCGTAAAGTGGAGTAAAAAGAGCGCTTAAATATAGAAATACCTCAAACGGGATAGAAATGACGGTCATTTTCGTCAAAATCGAGGTAATCATCGCGATTTGCGAGCCGTTGGGCTTGTTTCGAAGCTTAGACGTGTGTGCATTACATTTGTCGCGTAAGGTTTAGTAAAAAGAGCGCTTAAACATGGAAATACCTCAAACGGTATAGAAATGACGGTCAGTTTTCGTCAAAATCGAGGAAATCATCGCGATCTGCGAGCCGTTGGGCTTGTTTCGATGCTGAAACGTGTGTGCATTACATTTGGCGCGTAAAGTGGCGTAAAAAGAGCGCTTAAACGTGGAAATATCTCAAACGGGATAGAAATGACGGTCATTTTCGTCAAAATCGAGGTAATCATCGCGATTTGCGAGCCGTTGGGCTTGTTTCGATGCTCAAACGTGTGTGCATTACATTTGTCGCGTAAGGTTTAGTAAAAAGAGCGCTTAAACATGGAAATACCTCAAACGGTATAGAAATGACGGTCACTTTTCGTCAAACACGAGGAAATCATCGCGATTAACGAGCCGTTGGGCTTGTTTCGATGCTGAAACGTGTGTACATTACATTTGGCGCGTAAAGTGGAGTAAAAAGTGCGCTTAAACGTCGAAGTATCTCAAACAGTATGGAAATGACGGTTAGTTTTCGTCAAAATTTGAGGAAATCATCGCGATTTGCGAGCCGTTGGGCTTGTTTCGACGCTGAAAGGTGTGTGCATTACATTTGGCGCGTAAAGTGGAGTAAAAAGAGCGCTTAAACGTCGAAATATCTCAAACGGTATGGAAATGACGGTTAGTTTTCGTCCAAATCGACGAAATTAAAACAGAAATCATCGCGATTTGCGAGCCGTTGGGCTTGTTTCGACGCTGAAACGTGTGTGCATTACATTTGGCGCGTAAAGTGGCGTAAAAAGAGCGCTTAAACGTCGAAATATCTCAAACGGTATAGAAATGACGGTTAGTTTTCGTCAAAATCGAGGAAATCATCGCGATTTGCGAGCCGTTGGGCTTGTTTCGACGCTGAAACGTGTGTGCATTACATTTGGCGCGTAAAGTGGAGTAAAAAGAGCGCTTAAACGTCGAAATATCTCAAACGGTATGGAAATGACGGTTAGTTTTTCGTCAAAATCGAGGAAATCATCGCGATTTGCGAGCCGTTGGGCTTGTTTTTCGACGCTGAAACGTGTTGTGCGTTACATTTGGCGCGTAGAAGTTGAAGTAAAAGAGCGCTTAAACGTCGAAATATCTCAAACGGGATAGAAATGACGGTCATTTTTCGTCAAAATCGAGGAAATCATCGCGATTTGGGGCTTGTTTCGACGCTGAAACGTGTGTGCATTACATTTGGCGCGTAAAGTTTAGTAAAAAGAGCGCTTAAACGTCGAATTATCTCAAACGGTATAGAAATGACGGTTAGTTTTCGTCAAAATCGAGGAAATCATCGCGATTTGCGAGCCGTTGGGCTTGTTTCGACGCTGAAACGTGTGTGCATTACATTTGGCGCGTAAAGTGCAGTAAAAAGAGCGCTTAAACGTCGAAATATCTCAAACGGGATGGAAATGACGGTTAGTTTTCGTCAAAATCGGGGAAATCATCGCGATTTGCGAGCCGTTGGGCTTGTTTCGACGCTGAAACGTGTGTGCATTACATTTGGCGCGTAAAGTGGAGTAAAAAGAGCGCTTAAACGTCGAAATATCTCAAACGGTATAGAAATGACGGTTAGTTTTCGTCAAAATCGACGAAATCATCGCGATTTGCGAGCCGTTGGGCTTGTTTCGACGCTGAAACGTGTGTGCGTTACATTTGGCGCGTAAAGTGCAGTAAAAAGAGCGCTTAAACGTCGAAATATCTCAAACGGGATGGAAATGACGGTTAGTTTTTGGTCAAAATCAAGAGCGAAATCATCGCGATTTGCGAGCCGTTGGGCTTGTTTCGACGCTGAAACGTGTGTGCATTACATTTGGCGCGTAAAGTGCAGTAAAAAGAGCGCTTAAACGTCGAAATATCTCAAACGGGATGGAAATGACGGTTAGTTTTCGTCAAAATCGAGCGAAATCATCGCGATTTGCGAGCCGTTGGGCTTGTTTCGACGCTGAAACGTGTGTGCATTACATTTGGCGCGTAAAGTGTAGTAAAAAGAGCGCTTAAACGTCGAAATATCTCAAACGGGATGGAAATGACGGTCAATTTTCGTCAAAATCGACGAAATCATCGCGATTTGCGAGCCGTTGGGCTTGTTTCGACGCTGAAACGTGTGTGCATTACATTTGGCGCGTAAAGTGCAGTAAAAAGAGAGCGCTTAAACGTCGAAATATCTCAAACGGGATGGAAATTGACGACGGTTAATTTTCGCCAAAATCGAGGAAATCATCGCGATTTGCGAGCCGTTGGGCTTGTTTCGACGCTGAAACGTGTGTGCGTTACATTTGGCGCGTAAAGTGCGTTAAAAGAGCGCTTAAACGTCGAAATATCTCAAACGGGATGGAAATGACGGTTGTTTTCGTCAAAATCGAGGAAATCATCGCGATTTGCGAGCCGTTGGGCTTGTTTCGACGCTGAAACGTGTGTGCATTACATTTGGCGCGTAAAGTGGGTAAGTGAAAAAGAGCGCTTAAACGTCGAAATATCTCAAACGGTATGGAAATGACGGTCAATTTTCGTCAAAATCGAGGAAATCATCGCGATTAGTTTGAGCCGTTGGTTTATGAGCTTGTTTCGACGCTGAAACGTGTATTGCGTTACATTTGGCGCGTAAAGTGCAGTAAAAAGAGCGCTTAAACGTCGAAATATCTCAAACGGGATGGAAATGACGGTTAGTTTTCCGTCAAAATCGAGGAAATCATCGCGATTTGCGAGCCGTTGGGCTTGTTTCGACGCTGAAACGTGTGTGCATTACATTTGGCGCGTAAAGTGCAGTAAAAAGAGCGCTTAAACGTCGAAATATCTCAAACGGGATGGAAATGACGGTTAGTTTTCGTCAAAATCGAGAAGAAAATCATCGCGATTTGCGAGCCGTTGGGCTTGTTTCGACGCTGAAACGTGTGTGCATTACATTTGGCGCGTAAAGTGCGGTAAAAAGAGCGCTTAAACGTCGAAATATCTCAAACGGGATGGAAATGACGGTTAGTTTTCGTCAAAATCGAGGAAATCATCGCGATTTGCGAGCCGTTGGGCGCTGTTTCGACGCTGAAACGTGTGTGCGTACATTTGGCGCGTAAAGTGGAGTAAAAAGAGCGCTTAAACGTCGAAATATCTCAAACGGGATAGAAATGACGGTCAATTTTCGTCAAAATCGAGGAAATCATCGCGATTTGCGAGCCGTTGGGCTTGTTTCGACGCTGAAACGTGTGTGCATTACATTTGGCGCGTAAAAGTTTGAGTAAAAAGAGCGCTTAAACGTCGAAATATCTCAAACGGGATGGAAATGACGGTTAGTTTTCGCGTCAAAATCGAGGAAATCATCGCGATTTGCGAGCCGTTGGGCTTGTTTCGAGCTGAAACGTGTGTGCATTACATTTGGCGCGTAAAGTGGAGTAAAAAGAGCGCTTAAACGTCGAAATATCTCAAACGGGATGGAAATGACGGTCAGTTTTCGTCAAAATCGAGGAAATCATCGCGATTTGCGAGCCGTTGGGCTTGTTTCGACGCTGAAACGTGTGTGCATTACATTTGGCGCGTAAAGTGTAGTGAAAGAAGCGCTTAAACGTCGAAATATCTCAAACGGGATAGAAATGACGGTCAGTTTTTCGTCAAAATCGAGGAAATCATCGCGATTTGCGAGCCGTTGGGCTTGTTTCGAGCGCTGAAACGTGTGTGCATTACATTTGGCGCGTAAAGTGCGGTAAAAAGAGCGCTTAAACGTCGAAATATCTCAAACGGGATGGAAATGACGGTCAGTTTTCGTCAAAATCGAGGAAATCATCGCGATTTGCGAGCCGTTGGGCTTGTTTCGACGCTGAAACGTGTGTGCATTACATTTGGCGCGTAAAGTGTGAGTAAAAAGAGCGCTTAAACGTCGAAATATCTCAAACGGTATGGAAATGACGGTTAGTTTTCGTCAAAATCGAGGAAATCATCGCGATTTGCGAGCCGTTGGGCTTGTTTCGACGCTGAAACGTGTGTGCATTACATTTGGCGCGTAAAGTGGAGTAAAAGAGAGCGCTTAAACGTCGAAATATCTCAAACGGGATGGAAATGACGGTTAGTTTTCGTCAAAATCGAGGAAATCATCGCGATTTGCGAGCCGTTGGGCTTGTTTCGACGCTGAAACGTGTGTGCATTACATTTGGCGCGTAAAGTGGAGTAAAAAGAGCGCTTAAACGTCGAAATATCTCAAACGGGATGGAAATGACGGTTAGTTTTCGTCAAAATCGAGGAAATCATCGCGATTTGCGAGCCGTTGGGCTTGTTTCGACGCTGAAACGTGTGTGCATTACATTTGGCGCGTAAAGTGGAGTAAAAAGAGCGCTTAAACGTCGAAATATCTCAAACGGGATGGAAATGACGGTTAGTTTTCGTCAAAATCGAGGAAATCATCGCGATTTGCGAGCCGTTGGGCTTGTTTCGACGCTGAAACGTGTGTGCATTACATTTGGCGCGTAAAGTGGAGTAAAAAGAGCGCTTAAACGTCGAAATATCTCAAACGGGATGGAAATGACGGTTAGTTTTCGTCAAAATCGAGGAAATCATCGCGATTTGCGAGCCGTTGGGCTTGTTTCGACGCTGAAACGTGTGTGCATTACATTTGGCGCGTAAAGTGGAGTAAAAAGAGCGCTTAAACGTCGAAATATCTCAAACGGTATGGAAATGACGGTTAGTTTTCGTCAAAATCGAGGAAATCATCGCGATTTGCGAGCCGTTGGGCTTGTTTCGACGCTGAAACGTGTGTGCATTACATTTGGCGCGTAAAGTGGAGTAAAAAGAGCGCTTAAACGTCGAAATATCTCAAACGGTATGGAAATGACGGTTAGTTTTCGACAAAATCGAGGAAATCATCGCGATTTGCGAGCCGTTGGGCTTGTTTCGACGCTGAAACGTGTGTGCATTACATTTGGCGCGTAAAGTGGAGTAAAAGAGAGCGCTTAAACGTCGAAATATCTCAAACGGTATGGAAATGACGGTTAGTTTTCGTCAAAATCGAGGAAATCATCGCGATTTGCGAGCCGTTGGGCTTTGTTTCGACGCTGAAACGTGTGTGCATTACATTTGGCGCGTAAAGTGGAGTAAAAAGAGCGCTTAAACGTCGAAATATCTCAAACGGTATGGAAATGACGGTTAGTTTTCGTCAAAATCGAGGAAATCATCGCGATTTGCGAGCCGTTGGGCTTGTTTCGACGCTGAAACGTGTGTGCATTACATTTGGCGCGTAAAGTGGAGTAAAAAGAGCGCTTAAACGTCGAAATATCTCAAACGGGATGGAAATGACGGTCAGTTTTCGTCAAAATCGAGGAAATCATCGCGATTTGCGAGCCGTTGGGCTTGTTTCGACGCTGAAACGTGTGTGCATTACATTTGGCGCGTAAAGTGCAGTAAAAAGAGCGCTTAAACGTCGAAATATCTCAAACGGTATGGAAATGACGGTTAGTTTTTCGTCAAAATCGAGGAAATCATCGCGATTTGCGAGCCGTTGGGCTTGTTTCGACGCTGAAACGTGTGTGCATTACATTTGGCGCGTAAAGTGGAGTAAAAAGAGCGCTTAAACGTCGAAATATCTCAAACGGTATGGAAATGACGGTTAGTTTTCGTCAAAATCGAGGAAATCATCGCGATTTGCGAGCCGTTGGGCTTGTTTCGACGCTGAAACGTGTGTGCATTACATTTGGCGCGTAAAGTGGAGTAAAAAGAGCGCTTAAACGTCGAAATATCTCAAACGGGATGGAAATGACGGTTAGTTTTCGTCAAAATCGACGAAATCATCGCGATTTGCGAGCCGTTGGGCTTGTTTCGACGCTGAAACGTGTGTGCATTACATTTGGCGCGTAAAGTGGAGTAAAAAGAGCGCTTAAACGTCGAAATATCTCAAACGGGATGGAAATGACGGTTAGTTTTCGTCAAAATCGAGGAAATCATCGCGATTTGCGAGCCGTTGGGCTTGTTTCGACGCTGAAACGTGTGTGCATTACATTTGGCGCGTAAAGTGGAGTAAAAAGAGCGCTTAAACGTCGAAATATCTCAAACGGGATGGAAATGACGGTTAGTTTTCGTCAAAATCGAGGAAATCATCGCGATTTGCGAGCCGTTGGGCTTGTTTCGACGCTGAAACGTGTGTGCATTACATTTGGCGCGTAAAGTGGAGTAAAAAGAGCGCTTAAACGTCGAAATATCTCAAACGGTATGGAAATGACGGTTAGTTTTCGTCAAAATCGAGGAAATCATCGCGATTTGCGAGCCGTTGGGCTTGTTTCGACGCTGAAACGTGTGTGCATTACATTTGGCGCGTAAAGTGGAGTAAAAAGAGCGCTTAAACGTCGAAATATCTCAAACGGTATAGAAATGACGGTCAGTTTTCGTCAAAATCGAGGAAATCATCGCGATTTGCGAGCCGTTGGGCTTGTTTCGACGCTGAAACGTGTGTGCATTACATTTGGCGCGTAAAGTGGAGTAAAAAGAGCGCTTAAACGTCGAAATATCTCAAACGGGATGGAAATGACGGTTAGTTTTCGTCAAAATCGAGGAAATCATCGCGATTTGCGAGCCGTTGGGCTTGTTTCGACGCTGAAACGTGTGTGCATTACATTTGGCGCGTAAAGTGGAGTAAAAAGAGCGCTTAAACGTCGAAATATCTCAAACGGGATGGAAATGACGGTTAGTTTTCGTCAAAATCGAGGAAATCATCGCGATTTGCGAGCCGTTGGGCTTGTTTCGACGCTGAAACGTGTGTGCATTACATTTGGCGCGTAAAGTGGAGTAAAAAGAGCGCTTAAACGTCGAAATATCTCAAACGGGATGGAAATGACGGTTAGTTTTCGTCAAAATCGAGGAAATCATCGCGATTTGCGAGCCGTTGGGCTTGTTTCGACGCTGAAACGTGTGTGCATTACATTTGGCGCGTAAAGTGGAGTAAAAAGAGCGCTTAAACGTCGAAATATCTCAAACGGGATGGAAATGACGGTTAGTTTTCGTCAAAATCGAGGAAATCATCGCGATTTGCGAGCCGTTGGGCTTGTTTCGACGCTGAAACGTGTGTGCATTACATTTGGCGCGTAAAGTGGAGTAAAAAGAGCGCTTAAACGTCGAAATATCTCAAACGGGATGGAAATGACGGTTAGTTTTCGTCAAAATCGAGGAAATCATCGCGATTTGCGAGCCGTTGGGCTTGTTTCGACGCTGAAACGTGTGTGCATTACATTTGGCGCGTAAAGTGCAGTAAAAAGAGCGCTTAAACGTCGAAATATCTCAAACGGGATGGAAATGACGGTCAATTTTCGTCAAAATCGAGGAAATCATCGCGATTTGCGAGCCGTTGGGCTTGTTTCGACGCTGAAACGTGTGTGCATTACATTTGGCGCGTAAAGTGGAGTAAAAAGAGCGCTTAAACGTCGAAATATCTCAAACGGGATGGAAATGACGGTTAGTTTTCGTCAAAATCGAGGAAATCATCGCGATTTGCGAGCCGTTGGGCTTGTTTCGACGCTGAAACGTGTGTGCATTACATTTGGCGCGTAAAGTGGAGTAAAAAGAGCGCTTAAACGTCGAAATATCTCAAACGGGATGGAAATGACGGTCAATTTTCGTCAAAATCGACGAAATCATCGCGATTTGCGAGCCGTTGGGCTTGTTTCGACGCTGAAACGTGTGTGCATTACATTTGGCGCGTAAAGTGGAGTAAAAAGAGCGCTTAAACGTCGAAATATCTCAAACGGGATGGAAATGACGGTCAGTTTTCGTCAAAATCGAGGAAATCATCGCGATTTGCGAGCCGTTGGGCTTGTTTCGACGCTGAAACGTGTGTGCATTACATTTGGCGCGTAAAGTGGAGTAAAAAGAGCGCTTAAACGTCGAAATATCTCAAACGGGATGGAAATGACGGTTAGTTTTCGTCAAAATCGAGGAAATCATCGCGATTTGCGAGCCGTTGGGCTTGTTTCGACGCTGAAACGTGTGTGCATTACATTTGGCGCGTAAAGTGGAGTAAAAGAGAGCGCTTAAACGTCGAAATATCTCAAACGGGATGGAAATGACGGTCAGTTTTCGTCAAAATCGACGAAATCATCGCGATTTGCGAGCCGTTGGGCTTGTTTCGACGCTGAAACGTGTGTGCATTACATTTGGCGCGTAAAGTGCAGTAAAAAGAGCGCTTAAACGTCGAAATATCTCAAACGGGATGGAAATGACGGTCAGTTTTCGTCAAAATCGAGGAAATCATCGCGATTTGCGAGCCGTTGGGCTTGTTTCGACGCTGAAACGTGTGTGCATTACATTTGGCGCGTAAAGTGGAGTAAAAAAGAGCGCTTAAACGTCGAAATATCTCAAACGGGATGGAAATGACGGTCAGTTTTCGTCAAAATCGAGGAAATCATCGCGATTTGCGAGCCGTTGGGCTTGTTTCGACGCTGAAACGTGTGTGCATTACATTTGGCGCGTAAAGTGCAGTAAAAAAGAGCGCTTAAACGTCGAAATATCTCAAACGGGATAGAAATGACGGTCAGTTTTCGTCAAAATCGAGGAAATCATCGCGATTTGCGAGCCGTTGGGCTTGTTTCGACGCTGAAACGTGTGTGCATTACATTTGGCGCGTAAAGTGGAGTAAAAAGAGCGCTTAAACGTCGAAATATCTCAAACGGGATGGAAATGACGGTTCAGTTTTCGTCAAAATCGAGGAAATCATCGCGATTTGCGAGCCGTTGGGCTTGTTTCGACGCTGAAACGTGTGTGCATTACATTTGGCGCGTAAAGTGGAGTAAAAAGAGCGCTTAAACGTCGAAATATCTCAAACGGTATGGAAATGACGGTCAGTTTTCGTCAAAATCGAGGAAATCATCGCGATTTGCGAGCCGTTGGGCTTGTTTCGACGCTGAAACGTGTGTGCATTACATTTGGCGCGTAAAGTGGAGTAAAAAGAGCGCTTAAACGTCGAAATATCTCAAACGGTATGGAAATGACGGTTAATTTTCGTCAAAATCGACGAAATCATCGCGATTTGCGAGCCGTTGGGCTTGTTTCGACGCTGAAACGTGTGTGCATTACATTTGGCGCGTAAAGTGGAGTAAAAAAGAGCGCTTAAACGTCGAAATATCTCAAACGGTATGGAAATGACGGTTAGTTTTCGTCAAAATCGAGGAAATCATCGCGATTTGCGAGCCGTTGGGCTTGTTTCGACGCTGAAACGTGTGTGCATTACATTTGGCGCGTAAAGTGGAGTAAAAAGAGCGCTTAAACGTCGAAATATCTCAAACGGTATGGAAATGACGGTTAGTTTTCGTCAAAATCGAGGAAATCATCGCGATTTGCGAGCCGTTGGGCTTGTTTCGACGCTGAAACGTGTGTCATTACATTTGGCGCGTAAAGTGGAGTAAAAAGAGCGCTTAAACGTCGAAATATCTCAAACGGTATGGAAATGACGGTTAGTTTTCGTCAAAATCGAGGAAATCATCGCGTTTGCGAGCCGTTGGGTTGTTTCGACGCTGAAACGTGTGTGCATTACATTTGGCGCGTAAAGTGGAGTAAAAGAGCGCTTAAACGTCGAAATATCTCAAACGGTATGGAAATGACGGTTAGTTTTCGTCAAAATCGAGGAAATCATCGCGATTTGCGAGCCGTTGGGCTTGTTTCGACGCTGAAACGTGTGTGCATTACATTTGGCGCGTAAAGTGGAGTAAAAAGAGAGCGCTTAAACGTCGAAATATCTCAAACGGTATGGAAATGACGGTTAGTTTTCGTCAAAATCGAGGAAATCATCGCGATTTGCGAGCCGTTGGGCTTGTTTCGACGCTGAAACGTGTGTGCATTACATTTGGCGCGTAAAGTGGAGTAAAAAGAGCGCTTAAACGTCGAAATATCTCAAACGGGATGGAAATGACGGTCAGTTTTCGTCAAAATCGAGGAAATCATCGCGATTTGCGAGCCGTTGGGCTTGTTTCGACGCTGAAACGTGTGTGCATTACATTTGGCGCGTAAAGTGGAGTAAAAAGAGCGCTTAAACGTCGAAATATCTCAAACGGTATGGAAATGACGGTTAGTTTTCGTCAAAATCGAGGAAATCATCGCGATTTGCGAGCCGTTGGGTTTGTTTCGACGCTGAAACGTGTGTGCATTACATTTGGCGCGTAAAGTGGAGTAAAAAGAGCGCTTAAACGTCGAAATATCTCAAACGGTATGGAAATGACGGTTAGTTTTCGTCAAAATCGAGGAAATCATCGCGATTTGCGAGCCGTTGGGCTTGTTTCGACGCTGAAACGTGTGCATTACATTTGGCGCGTAAAGTGGAGTAAAAAGAGCGCTTAAACGTCGAAATATCTCAAACGGTATGGAAATGACGGTTAGTTTTCGTCAAAATCGAGGAAATCATCGCGATTTGCGAGCCGTTGGGCTTGTTTCGACGCTGAAACGTGTGTGCATTACATTTGGCGCGTAAAGTGGAGTAAAAAGAGCGCTTAAACGTCGAAATATCTCAAACGGTATAGAAATGACGGTCAGTTTTTCGTCAAAATCGAGGAAATCATCGCGATTTGCGAGCCGTTGGGCTTGTTTCGACGCTGAAACGTGTGTGCATTACATTTGGCGCGTAAAGTGGAGTAAAAAGAGCGCTTAAACGTCGAAATATCTCAAACGGTATGGAAATGACGGTTAGTTTTCGTCAAAATCGAGGAAATCATCGCGATTTGCGAGCCGTTGGGCTTGTTTCGACGCTGAAACGTGTGTGCATTACATTTGGCGCGTAAAGTGGAGTAAAAAGAGCGCTTAAACGTCGAAATATCTCAAACGGTATGGAAATGACGGTTAGTTTTCGTCAAAATCGACGAAATCATCGCGATTTGCGAGCCGTTGGGCTTGTTTCGACGCTGAAACGTGTGCATTACATTTGGCGCGTGAAGTGGAAAAAGAGCGCTTAAACGTCGAAATATCTCAAACGGTATGGAAATGACGGTTAGTTTTCGTCAAAATCGACGAAATCATCGCGATTTGCGAGCCGTTGGGCTTTGTTTCGACGCTGAAACGTGTGCATTACATTTGGCGCGTAAAGTGGAGTAAAAAGAGCGCTTAAACGTCGAAGTATCTCAAACGGGATAGAAATGACGGTCAGTTTTCGTCAAAATCGAGGAAATCATCGCGATTTGCGAGCCGTTGGGCTTGTTTCGACGCTGAAACGTGTGTGCATTACATTTGGCGCGTAAAGTGGAGTAAAAAGAGCGCTTAAACGTCGAAGTATCTCAAACGGGATAGAAATGACGGTCAGTTTTCGTCAAAATCGAGGAAATCATCGCGATTTGCGAGCCGTTGGGCTTGTTTCGACGCTGAAACGTGTGTGCATTACATTTGGCGCGTAAAGTGGAGTAAAAGAGCGCTTAAACGTCGAAATATCTCAAACGGGATAGAAATGACGGTCAGTTTTCGTCAAAATCGAGGAAATCATCGCGATTTGCGAGCTGTTGGGCTTGTTTCGACGCTGAAACGTGTGTGCATTACATTTGGCGCGTAAAGTGAGTAAAAAGAGCGCTTAAACGTGAAATATCCAAAGGGATAGAAAAGATTTTTGAGTAAAAGAGCGATTAAACGTCGAAATATCTCAAACGGTATGGAAATGACGGATAGTTTTCGTCAAAATCGACGAAATCATCGCGATTTGCGAGCCGTTGGGCTTGTTTCGACGCTGAAACGTGTGTGCATTACATTTGGCGCGTAAAGAGGAGTAAAAAGAGCGCTTAAACGTCGAAATATCTCAAACGGTATGGAAATGACGGATAGTTTTCGTCAAAATCGACGAAATCATCGCGATTTGCGAGCCGTTGGGCTTGTTTCGACGCTGAAACGTGCGTGCATTACATTTGGCGCGTAATGTGGAGTAAAAAGAGCGCTTAAACGTGGAAATATCTCAAACGGTATGGAAATGATGGTTAGTTTTCGTCAAAATCGACGAAATCATCGCGATTTGCGAGCCGTTGGTCTTGTTTCGACGCTGAAACGTGTGTGCATTACATTTGGCGCGTAAAGTGGAGTAAAAAGAGCGCTTAAACGTCGAAGTATCTCAAACGGTATGGAAATGACGGTTGTTTTCTTCAAAATCGAGGAAATCATCGCGATTTGCGAGCCGTTGGCTTGTTTCGACGCTGAAACGTGTGTGCATTACATTTGGCGCGTAAAGAGGAGTAAAAAGAGCGCTTAAACGTCGAAATATCTCAAACGGTATGGAAATGACGGATAGTTATCTTCAAAATCGACGAAATCATCGCGATTTGCGAGCCGTTGGGCTTGTTTCGACGCTGAAACGTGTGTGCATTACATTTGGCGCGTAAAGTGGAGTAAAAAGAGCGCTTAAACGTCGAAGTATCTCAAACGGTATGGAAATGACGGTTAGTCTTCTTCAAAATCGAGGAAATCATCGCGATTTGCGAGCCGTTGGGCTTGTTTCGACGCTGAAACGTGTGTGCATTACATTTGGCGCGTAAAGAGGAGTAAAAAGACCGCTTAAACGTCGAAATATCTCAAACGGTATGGAAATGACGGTTAGTTTTCTTCAAAATCGAGGAAATCATCGCGATTTGCGAGCCGTTGGGCTTGTTTCGACGCTGAAACGTGCGTTCATTACATTTGGCGCGTAAAGTGGAGTAAAAAGAGCGCTTAAACGTCGAAATATCTCAAACGTTATGGAAATGACGGATAGTTTTCGTCAAAATCGACGAAATCATCGCGATTTGCGAGCCGTTGGGCTTGTTTCGACGCTGAAACCTGTGTGCATTACATTTGGCGCGTAAAGTGGAGTAAAAAGAGCGCTTAAACGTCGAAATAACTCAAACGGGATAGAAATGACGGTCAGTTTTCGTCAAAATCGAGGAAATCATCGCGATTTGCGAGCCGTTGGCTTTGTTTCGACGCTGAAACGTGTGTGCATTACCTTTGGCGCGTAAAGAGGAGTAAAAAGACCGCTTAAACGTCGAAATATCTCAAACGGTATGGAAATGACGGATAGTTATCTTCAAAATCGACGAAATCGTCGCGATTTGCGAGCCGTTGGGCTTGTTTCGACGCTGAAACGTGTGTGCATTACATTTGGCGCGTAAAGTGGAGTAAAAAGAGCGCTTAAACGTCGAAGTATCTCAAACGGTATGGAAATGACGGTTAGTCTTCCTCAAAATCGAGGAAATCATCGCGATTTGCGAGCCGTTGGGCTTGTTTCGACGCTGAAACCTGTGTGCATTACATTTGGCGCGTAAAGTGGAGTAAAAAGAGCGCTTAAACGTCGAAATAACTCAAACGGGATAGAAATGACGGTCAGTTTTCGTCAAAATCGAGGAAATCATCGCGATTTGCGAGCCGTTGGGCTTGTTTCGACGCTGAAACGTGTGCGCATTACATTTGGCGCGAAAAGTGCAGTAAAAAGAGCGCTTAAACGTTGAAATATCTCAAACGGGATAGAAATGACGGTCAGTTTTCGTCAAAATCGAGGAAATCATCGCGATTTTCGAGCTGTTGGGCTTGTTTCGACGCTGAAACCTGTGTACATTGCATTTGGCGAGTAAAGTGGAGTAAAAAGAGCGATTAAACGTCGAAATATCTCAAACGGTATGGAAATGACGGATAGTTTTCGTCAAAATCGACGAAATCATCGCGATTTGCGAGCCGTTGGGCTTGTTTCGACGCTGAAACGTGTGTGCATTACATTTGGCGCGTAAAGTGCAGTAAAAAGAGCGCTTAAACGTCGAAATATCTCAAACGGGATAGAAATGACGGTCAGTTTTCGTCAAAATCGAGGAAATCATCGCGATTTGCGAGCCGTTGGGCTTGTTTCGACGCTGAAACGTGTGTGCGTTACATTTGGCGCGTAATGTGGAGTAAAAAGAGCGCTTAAACGTCGAAATATCTCAAACGGTATGGAAATGACGGATAGTTTTCTTCAAAAGCGACGAAATCATCGCGATTTGCGAGCCTTTGGGCTTGTTTCGACGCTGAAACGTGTGCATTACATTTGGCGCGTAAAGTGGAGTAAAAAGAGCGCTTAAAACGTCGAAGTATCTCAAACGGTATGGAAATGACGGTTAGTTTTCGTCAAAATCGACGATTTCATCGCGATTTGCGAGCCGTTGGACTTGTTTCGACGCTGAAACGTGTGTGCATTACATTTGGCCCGTAAAGTGGAGTAAAAAGAGCGCTTAAACGTCGAAGTATATCAAACGGTATGGAAATGACGGTTGGTTTTCTTCAAAATCGAGGAAATCATCGCGATTTGCGAGCCGTTGGTTGTTTCGACGCTGAAACGTGCGTTCATTACATTTGGCGCGTAAAGTGGAGTAAAAAGAGCGCTTAAACGTCGAAATATCTCAAACGGTATGGAAATGACGGATAGTTTTCGTCAAAATCGACGAAATCATCGCGATTTGCGAGCCGTTGGGCTTGTTTCGACGCTGAAACGTGTGTGCATTACATTTGGCGCGTAAAGTGGAGTAAAAAGAGCGCTTAAACGTCGAAATATCTCAAACGGTATGGAAATGACGGTTAGTCTTCGTCAAAATCGAGGAAATCATCGCGATTTTCGAGCTGTTGGGCTTGTTTCGACGCTGAAACCTGTGTACATTGCATTTGGCGAGTAAAGTGGAGTAAAAAGAGCGATTAAACGTCGAAATATCTCAGACGGTATAGAAATGACGGATAGTTTTCGTCAAAATCGACGAAATCATCGCGATTTGCGAGCCGTTGGGCTTGCTTCGACGCTGAAGCGTGTGCATTACATTTGGCGCGTAAAGTGGAGTAAAAAGAGCGCTTAAACGTCGAAGTATCTCAAACGGTATGGAAATGACGGTTAGTTTTCGTCAAAATCGACGAAATCATCGCGATTTGCGAGCCGCTGGGCTTGTTTCGACGCTGAAACGTGTGTGCATTACATTTGGCGCGTAAAGAGGAGTAAAAAGAGCGCTTAAACGTCGAAATATCTCAAACGGTATGGAAATGACGGATAGTTTTCTTCAAAATCGACGAAATCATCGCGATTTGCGAGCCGCTGGACTTGTTTCGACGCTGAAACGTGTGTTACGCATTTGGCCCGTAAAGTGGAGTAAAAAGAGCGTTTAAACGTCGAAGTATCTCAAACGGTATGGAAATGACGGTTGGTTTTCTTCAAAATCGAGGAAATCATCGCGATTTGCGAGCCGTTGGCGGCTTGTTTCGACGCTGAAACGTGCGTTCATTACATTTGGCGCGTAAAGTGGAGTAAAAGAGCGCTTAAAACGTCGAAATATCCTCAAACGGGTATGGAAATGACGGATAGTTTTCGTCAAAATCGACGAAATCATCGAGATTTGCGAGCCGTTGGGTTTGTTTCGACGCTGAAACGTGCGTATTGGCATTTGGCGCGTAAAGTGGAGTAAAAGAAGCGCTTAAACGTCGAAATATCTCAAACGGTATGGAAATGACGGTTAGTTTTCCGTCAAAATCGAGGAAATCATCGCGATTTGCGAGCCGTTGGGCTTGTTTCGACGCTGAAACGTGTGTCATTACATTTGGCGCGTAAAG
>JACSOB010000362.1:0-20132 GCA_019677175.1 Bombus sylvicola | reverse complement strand
CGTTACTACACCGATGAATCTTTACTCGAGATTATAACTGGTGGAGTTCTTTTTGGAATTTCTCTAATTCGATGTACTTTTCTTTTCTTCTTTTCCATTCGAGCGATCCATCTTAACATACTTCAAATTAAATTCGATAGGAGCTTCGGTTTAAATTTCAAAATCGAGGTTATTGGCAGAATTTGTAAAATTTAATTTCTTTTGACACAAAGACGTTTCATATTTCCATAGAGACGATTTGTTTTAGCGCAGTCACTGCTGATTGATCATCGTGGTGTAAACAGGATGGAACAGCATAATCCGGCAAATACGTCGTTATTTTCTAGTTGATGATTCAACAAAAACGTAGCTTCAGTCTTCTAATTAACGTTGCTTGTACAAAACGTCTCGAATCAAAGTGCTGTATTCAATGGTACCAGTTCACCCTATTTCGAGTCCCGAGTATACAAAGACATAATTTTAACTTCATGCCGCGTCTTTTAATTAACGCGAGTCATACACAACGTTTCGAATGCGAGTGTGTTGGTTCGTACAGCAACAAAGGTTGTACGAATGTCGTAGTTTACACGGGGAAAGAGTTTACATTATTTTCTGGAAAATGTAATTTATTAAAGAATACCTCCACTTTTAAAAACAGTACATATCGTACTACTATAATCTACAACTTTCCCGAGCAATCGATGAAGTTTACCAGCTTTCTAAGTTTTAGAAAATACAAACGTTAGTCCTTATAACTGCACAACTGCTCGTTTCGTTGTACGGCAGAACCGGTGAAAGCTCGTAAAAATAGTTCATTTTCCCGCTGTGAAACAACCAATTTATTCGATTACGCGCTGCAACTATTCTGTGATATGAACGTCAATTCTTATTTCTTTATAGAAATTCTAATACGACAATTTTCATTCGCGCTTTCATAGCGATACATATCGTTCTTGGTCTCATGTTCCTCTCGATTATCTTATTGTACGACCGGCACTGTGATGGAAATTGAAATATTTATTTACTTAATATTTAACGTAATAGTTTAATTGCACATTAGAAAGCATTATCGTTCCCGTGCAATTATCATTTGACGTCATTAATCGATAGCTGGGTAAGTAAATACATCATCTCATAATGAAAATTGTAATTACGATCCATATTTAAATTAGTCATCTGCCAAATATGAAACTTATGATATAATCATTCCACGGGTGATAAACGAAATGATTTTTTTTAAATCTCAATATCAGATTCAATAATAGGTTTATCCATTTTTTAACGGATGTTATAATTACTATATCGAGCGGACGTTTAAACGAATAATTATAGCGAATAAACATTGCAATAGAAGAAAAATGACCAATATCAGACCAATTAAGAAAAGAAATTGCAACATTTACTTACCCTCGCTTCATTTATTTTCTAACTTCTTCAAACATTTACGCTGACCAAAAACAATTTATAAAATATGAAGATCCGCAAACGCGCACGTTGAACAAAAAACTCCCTTTAACAAAAAATTTTACAATAATGAAATAGAGTAGCGATCAACGTACATGATAAAATACACACGTACGCACGCATGCACGCGCGCGCACACACACACACAGAAACATATACGTATATGAAAGCATATAAATATAACGCGTTCAAAGAAAAGCAGACAAATTTATTACTCGATCTATCATAATTTTCATTAAGCTGTTTCAAGCGGCACTTAGTAAACGATACGATAACGCGATTAGATCTCTTTATCTCTCATGTGAACAAAGCGATGTATATTAAATAAAGTTAGAGACAGAATGGAATATGTAGCTGATTGTCTAGCCTAGAATGCTTGACATATACTACTTCAACAAACTGAGGCCATCGCAAACAATGAACAGGAAGCGCCTAAGGCTGACACCCAAACTTCACTCAATGCTCGATGTTTGAGTCGAGCGCAGTTCGTACTAGGTCAGAAGCGTTGATTTGTCTTGTAAAGTATATTTCAACAAATATCGATACATTTCATGCGTGTCATGGAAAATGCGAATACGTGACTTACAGAACACTTTGAAATCATGTGCTTCGTATGTGTGTGTGTGTACTTGGCGTGTGTGACGGATGAAAAGAGAGGTTTGTTTGTTTACGTTTCGTCCCGGGACTACCGGTGGACTCGTCAGTAAGGCTATGCCCGATAGTCCCTGCCTTAGACGTAGAGGGAGTCTCGCTAGGTGCGGTATTTGTATAAATCGCCCGTATATTCGACCACTAGCGAGACAGACAGACAGACTCGTTGTCGTCGTAGCCCTCTAGTGTTGGCGGTTGGTACCAGCGGATCGCCCGGGAGGTGTTGCGCCGCGTTGATGCCTTCGACCGGTCGGCGTCCTGTTGATACCGATCCGCCACACGTGTTTATTGTACGTCTCAATCTAGGCCGATTCTTCAGTATTGTACCGTGAAAATTGATTTTGAAACGACTTATAAATCGAAGAATTAAATATTCTCTATACTTTTATTTTATGATTATCTTTATTTATCCGAAGAATCATGATCACATGCGAAAAGTGTGATCCGATATATCGCGGTCGCGCGCCTCGTCAGCGGGCGAATCGTGCGAATGAACGTGTAGCTTATTTGCGTGGAGATGTGATTCGTAGCTGAAGCCTTCGTTAGAAGTATCGCATTTCTAAGGGTACAATTTCCATGGTTCGTCCGGATAATGCTCCAACTTGTTGTGATGATAACACTTGTGCATTCCTTGAAACGATTTGCCACATATTGCGCATAAAAAATCAATGCCCTTGTAATAATAATGCCCGACTAAACGTTCGTAGGATTCGAATAACAAATGACATATATTACAGATTGGTTTATCTTCCATAGCGCAATCGGAATTCAGCACCAGCCTAGAATCTTGTCCAATATGCAAGTGTCGTTCGTGAATTTGAAGACTCTGTTTCTTAACAAATCCTTGATCGCAGAACTTACAAAAGAATTTGTAGTTCACCGAACACGAAGGCGCATGAGTAGCAAGCATATGAAACTGTAAGAATCTTTTAGTGGAAAACATCGTGTTACAAACGTTACACTTTTCTGTGGCTGTTTAGCGATAGGTGCGCTCGTGTATGCACAAATTTTTAAATGTTCAGAATTGTGTTCCACAAGTAGTGTAAGGAAACTTTGTTCTGTTCATCTTGTCCGCTTGGTGACCCTTTACGCATGCAATCCCATTAAGTAACCTTCTGCGCTTTGCAGCTGTATCGAATGACGAAGAGAAATATCCGTAATAAGCGTACTCGTAGTCAAATAATTTTCCAAAGATCTTGTCGTCCCACCCGAAACATCCGACATTTGTGCCAAATCAGGCGACTGTACTATGCCGAGTTCCATGTCATTTGATTCTTTCAAGGACCGAGACAAGTGGTTTACACAAGGTACACGTTGTTTATTCCTTAAGACTTTCATTCGACGACATACATTCTCGTGTTGTTTCAAACATGAGTATAGCCAAAATCCTTTGTGACAACCTTTGCACTTGTGTTGTTTCTTGAATGCATTACAATTTATTTCAACATCAACCGGTGGAGCGTGCTTTTTTGATTTTATGGTCTTCAAACAATGCAAAATCATGTGCCGCTTCAACAGTGCCGACGTGTCAAACTTCTCATAACACACGCAACATTCCCTTCGTTTAAACACAATATGCTGACGTAGATAATGAGTTAGTAACTTATTCATGGACGTGTAACGCGCGTTGCATATGCTCGAAATGTAAATCGTATGGAACAATTTCATGTGCTCGTTCAGGTTCTCCTTCGAAGAAAACGATTTTTTACAAATATGACATTGAATTATTTTCTGCCGATAGACTTTAAAGTTCTTCTGAAATTCAACCGATTCTTGTTGAGGTACGATTAATGTATCAGCGAAAGATTTTACAAATTCATTGAATCGCTTTGACGCAATCGTGTCAGCTTTCAAAGGCAAGTTACATGTCGAGCTTGTTTCACGAAAACCTTCAAATTCCTCTTTCACATTTTTCGATACTGCTTGTTTGAAAGCGTCTTCGTTTTCCTTTTCGTTTTCGTCTTCGTCTTCGCTTGACACAAAACTAGTAGGCTCCAAGAATTTGTCGCATTTCTCCAAACGGACCACGCATTCTTTATACTTAGCTTCAGGTGCAGATCTTCTACTTTGGTCAAATATATAGGGGAACTTGTTTCTTTTAAAAGATTGTCTTGATCTCCCAAAGGTCTCAAACTCTAATAAATCGTAAAAATCATATAAAGAAGAAGAACATCTTTTCACTGACCTAAGGTTGTAAGGCGTATTGTGCGAGGTATTAGAGCTTCCAGGTTCAGCTTTTATTTCGTTCCTTAATAAAGATATCATTGTTTTTAAATTCACATGAGTTTGAACGAATGGTCGTTTCCTAACAGGAGATTCGATTCGCTTAACAGAAGTAGACATCTGAATAACTTCTGCAGCCGTTGATGTCTTGTTACTAAATGTGTCGAACGTTGAAGTTGGAATAATAGTCGCAGTAACAGGAATATTCTCCGTATCGATAAAATTTTCCGGGCTAACCCATTTGTCATTCGGTTTGTCTTCGTACGGCGAAATGAAGTCTGCAAGGACGGTCTGCATCATCCTTTTCGAAGCTGTACCATGCGATTCGTTTAACCATTTCGGGTGCGTAGACTTGATATTGCTGCTCGAACCCTTGGCGGGTGTACTGTTTGAACTATTAGATGGTATCAAAGGTATATTTATTGAGCTATCTACGTTTTTTGGGCAGGGACTGTGTGAAGCATTTGATTCTTCCATGGCTATACCATCCGAATGATTCGACTTTCCTAATGATTCAGCAGATGTTTTCGTGATTTTGCTTTCACCAGAAAATATTGCGTTCCCATGCGCATGGAATAAATGAGATTGGATATGTCTTTTATAGGAAAACTTTCGGCTACAAAAATTACATCTATATCCAGACAATTGTTTCGTACGACATTGCTTCTTTAAATGACGTATCAAGGAAATATGCATAGTGAAAATCGCAGTGCAATTATTACACTTAAATACATTACAGGTATATAATTTGTTATGCTGATCAAATAAATGTTTAGTTTGAAAAGTTAACAAACAAAGGTTGCAACTTCTTCTGTTGTTTGAAGGTACTTTATGTCTACTTTTTCGTTTATCAGGATCCGATTTCTTATTTTCTAGATACGTACTTTCTTGAGGAAACGCGGATTCTTCATGTTCAGAATAAACGTCATCCGAAGATTCACCTTTAAACGTCGCTGTTTCATTTTCATTCCCTGTATTCGTATCAACTGGCGACAAATCATCGCAGATCTCTGGATCGATTGGCTCTTCTTTTATTCTTATTGCATAGTCAGAAGGCTGAAAAAAATATACAAACCTAACGTAACATTCTAAAAAACGAAAAATCTATGAAACAGTCCTAGTCTAGTAATTGAAGCTAATCGTGCCATAAATATCATGGGTTGGATAGAAAGCTATGTATAGAGCTACAAAACTAGATAGTAGAAAGAACGGTTTATGACGCCATGTTTATGAGTTAGCCAGGTTCTACCATTAAAAACATGAAAATCTTAACTGCACAAATCTAGAATACTACATACATAAGAAGAGAGGTGTAAATTTTGTGTAAATTTACAGCTTCATTAGAATTGCTACGAAACTTTTCCTCAACTCCTAACATTTATCATAGGACATGGCCGATCGATATTTTCAAACTATTGTGTAGTGAAGTGGATTATATTCAACTCTCAATTATATTCAAATGTAAGAAAAATCAGGTTCGCAGACGATACTTTTAGCATGGTTGTTTAACGTTATTTCATGAATGTATTCTTCCAGGTAACAAATTGGTACAAAGCAACGAGCGGTTCTTCTACATGTTTAACAAATTGTATATTATAAATGAGAAATGAAATGTACGACAGAGCAACAAACACCATGCAAAACTCTAAAAATTCCATATCATTTAAAAATATAAAAAAACAACTCAAAAAGTTTACAAAAATCACCATGAATTGTTTAAAGTAGAAATATTTGTATCCGATTCGATGGAAATCATTATTATTATTGTAGAATCAATTGCGATCAGTAACCGGTGTGAGAAACAGTCAATGGTAGTAACTGGTCAAACAGAAGGAAAACGTGACTGTCAATGGTGCTTACATACACCGAAACACTGATGCGATGAACGCATCAACGTTTTTTGTTCTTTTATGATGTATATTGGCTTGCATCTATGCAGAAAGTAATGTATTTTCTTAATTGGTAGGCAAAGCCATTGGGTATATATTAAGTATATATTGATATACTGATGTCATTTCACGAGACTTTGGAGTCGATGCGTAGCGGCATTACGATACGTTTCAGCTCGTACAGGCTACTCAACGAATTTTCTACGCTAGACTATATTGGAACGACTGTCCCCATGCTGTTCGGACAGTAAGGGACATATGCAAAATTCCTCCCTTTCACTATGTTGCCAATTTGTATAAGAATATATATACACTCGGGTACACGCACACGCGTATCTGTGCCTCGTTATAACTGTGACCGGAAATATTTTGTATATGAACTCACAGCAGCAATATTTTTCATAACGCATGCAGAAACTTAAACATGGGCATAAGGATACACGAGCGTTAAAACGGACATATGTTTCACAGTCATTTGGCACGTACGTAGAAGTCACGGCATACGAGCGTCGCCTGTTTTGCAAAGTTGGCGGAACAATTACTCCCGTCCTATCAGAGTATTGACACGCAGATGGTCGAGGCGCTAAATTTCTAGTTCTCAAAAATAGCGATTGTTCTTGACTGTGGCGTAAACCATGCTTAACGGAACGTTCGCGACATTGTGTTGTAAAACTCCAATAATATTTCGTTTTAATCTGAATCGATATCGAAGTGCGTTAAAAATTGTAAATAATTTGAATTATACAAATGATTTTTGCAATAACAAATGATTTATAATAAACAAATCTAAAAATCTTTGCACAAAATAGAAAAGTTTTCATTCCGATACAACTGTCCGCTACAGAATAATCGCTGGACATACATAAAAAATACGTACTCATCGAACTGATAACGAATAACCAGCGATACGTTCCTGTGACCTGCTCTATTTAAAGTTATACGATACAAAACGCCTCAGTTGAATCCAATGCCCGTATTTATATGTCAGGTTTACATTAGAATTAGGGTTAGGGGCGTGAAACGAATCTTCGTTTGGGTTACACGTTGTCGTTATGCAATGGAGAAGACATTGACTAGTGCAAATACGATTATCATAGAACCGGACAAATAACCGTGATAGTTAGATACTCGAGAAGCTAATGACAATGATCCTAGGTTCAATAATGAATTCGCGGTCGACGGGATGATAGATGAACGTGCTCACAAAATCTAAGTCGGACGCGTAATATTCACTGATCGTAAAGGGTTACTCTATTCGTCGATGGGGTCGTAAGAAGAAATGAATTTCCTTGTCGATGATGTCACGGAGGAAACTATATGCGGTGTGTCTAAAGGGGCGGGATCCTCGGATTCGCCGAGAAAAGCCTTCGTTCATAAAGTAAGGGAAATTGACGTTGCCGCTAATCGGTCAATCTCCATATCGGTGGTTAGAAAAAGATGCTAGCCGCCCTCGAGGGAAAGTTGCTAGTGGGAGACGCCGTTCGTTGAAAAATAGGTCTCTACTATCTTCCCGTAGCTGGGACAAAGATTGTTTGTTTGAAGGACTTTTAGTCAACTAAATCCTAAGATTTATGACGGGCCCTCAGGCTAGCTGAACATGTACTGCGGAGACGCATCGACATCTGGCAATCATCTTGCTCGAAGAATAGGGTCTGCGTGCGGCGAGTCACGGGACAGAAACCGTTGGAATGTTTACTGTCGCGTGCCGCCCGAAATATTTCTTTTTAAGGAGAGCTATAGAATTACTCCATACCTTTGTTAGACAAAGCGTTCATCCCGTGACCGCGGCTACGTTCGGCGACTGGCTGTCGCCTCGAGCCCAAGCTCATTATCACAACTCTCGAACAATTGCAATCGGATTGAATAACTACAATTGTTTAATTACAGCTATCGTAGACTCTAGGTTACAATGTTGCGGGATTATCCAGAATTCCAGAGGCTCCGGTGTTCTTTTGTCTCCGACATATATATTAGTACTGAATTGTATATTCTTAGTCAAGTATGATTTTGTATGTATGGTTTTGTATGTATCATTGTATGTTCAGTTTTATGTGGATATTTGTATTTTTCTATATATATTAGTACTGAATTGTATATTCTTAGTCAAGACTGTAGGTGAATAAAAATTAATGAAAGCTTAAAAACTTGTTAACTCTCTCTTATCCTTCCTTCCCATTCACACAAGTCCTACAATATTAAATTTAATGTTCAGCTGTACGAATTGTAAAAGTACAAAAAAAAAAAAGAAGAAAAAAAAGTCAAATAAAATAAAAGAAAGGAATAAAAGAAATAAAATAAAATAAAATAAAAAAAGTTAAATTTAAGATATCTTTCAAACTAATCATTCTTCAAATGAAGTACTTGTATACTCTTCTGTAGAGAATTAAAAACTGCATCGAATCGCGTCTAAAAATCTTGGAATTGAACTAATCCGCGAGCTGGTCATGTTTTTTTTTTTGGTAATAAAATAAAAAATACAAAATGAAGTAAATAAAGTCCAGCAATCGAACAATATCATCGAACAATATTATTATTACATTCAATTGCATAATGATACCTGATTAAGAAAATTAGATTCTTCCCTGTAGTCGATTTTCTAATAAAAATCATTTTTAAAAAAATTCGTTTAATCCATATGTTTTATTTTTTACTTTTTTAGTCTTTACAGTTGTCGTCACAGTTGTCACATAAAAATGTATTTTCTCAAATTTCTCCTCGGCTAAGCCAACAATTATCTCCCATAGAAAATTGTCAAGTTTTTGAATTGAGCATTCGTTTCAAATTTCAGCTTTTTACAGCTGTACGCAAAATGAACGTTATTTAGCTTCGATAGTATTACGCAGGCATACTGAAGGCACCACGAAGTGCAACGCGTCTATTGAGTGGTCCGTTCGAGCTGAAAAGTGCTACCGCGAGTCGTCTCGCGCATTAGCTGTCTCGAAAATGTAAGTGCATCTGATTCCAGGCGCGCCCGTTAGGCTCGCGCTCGACACTTTCGATAACGCCATGAGGTACTTCAACAGCGCGTCAACGATACCTGGCAGCCCCTAGGTTTCATGACGAAATCGCTATCCCCCGCGCAACGGAAGTACGGCGCGTACGATCCAGACCGATGTACACCGCGGTGAAACGATTCAGGCACACAGACGAAGGGAGAGATTTCGGGATCTACACGGATAACAAACCCCTAGTATACGCGTTTGATCAAAATCCCGATAAGTGTTCGCCGAGGCAATTTCGTCATCCGGACTACGTCGGACAATTTACGACCGATATTCGACACTTAAAAGGGATAGACAACAATGTAGCCGATACTCTATCCCGGATCGAAACGATGGGCAAATCAGTCGATAATCAAACGCAAGCCACAGCGCAATTGAACGATGCCGAGCTGCGCGAGTACATTAGGTCCGCCTATAGTGCGCTGAAATTAAGAAAAGGACAAATTCCCGATCAAGATGTCGGAATATATTGTGATCTTCCGACCGAAGACCTGCAGCCATTCGTATCCTAACCGTTACGACGCACAGTATTTCGTATATCGCGCACAGTATACCGGGCAAAACAATATCGCCGCTACGTCGAACAAAGACGAATTTGAATCATCCGACTCCCCCCCACGACCAGTACAGATAAACCGACGCTAGCGAAAGAGTACAGTATCTTCGAGTATCTACGACTATCAACGAGCGATCTACCGAATTACGTGATTGATCATTTATCGAGTTTTCATCCGCGATTTTATTTTGCGATTTGTACTTTGTATTAACGACTCAGCGATTATAGGATGTACCTTAATTTATTATTTGAATAAATTCGACGGTTACGACAACGAACGATAACCTCAAATAAAGCTCACGGTCAAGCTTCCGATATACCTTTAGCGCCGGGCCCGCCGCGCCCCCCAGAGGGTTCGAGCTTGGACGCTTGGCGGCTCAGCGCCTCGGGGCCGCCAAGCAGTCCGGTAGGGGAACCGAGCTGCCTGGCACGGCGGCTCCGGCGACGAGGCGGTGTGACAATTGTTACACACCGCTCCATCATCAGTGGTATTAGACGCGCGGGGGAAGCCCCGTTGCGACGCTCACAGCGGTTCCCGAGCCTCGCTCGATCGCAGCCGGGATAGTTATCGTGGAGGTTTTAGTCGGTTGGAGTCCGACAATACCACGCCGCTTTCCCCGGAAGCGGCCTTGCGTCCGTGCGGATTTCCTCCACGTGAAATATAAAAAAAAAAATTTACTCGCAACTGCGACGAATCATTCACAAAGCTCGTAAGCGACTCACAAGTTCCAGGATCAGGCTTTTTCCTCATCGCAAACGATTCGGCGATGAAAACAAAACACGAGTTACCTAAACACGATCTAAGGTCATTATGCCCGCGTACCTTGTCATTATAAACGACAAGAATTATTTATTTTATTATAAAATGTTATATACACGTTCTTTACTATAAAACAAAGGAAGTAAAGTTTCATATATATTTTATAATGAATAATATATTTTTTTTATTTGTTTATTTAGCCCCAGATACAGTTTTGGATACATATTCACAAAAACGATGAATTTTTGTAATGATATGTTAGGCAAAGGTACCGATTTTCTTCCGTCCTGATAACTTGGTCGCAAAACAGGACGCTTCGGTAGTCTGCTTTTTTGGTGCTGTGTAACTTTGGGGAGTGGTCGAATGAGAGTTTAGCCTCAAATAAGAATTATGGAACTACAGTTTGTACAGGACGACGGTGGCTATGTTGTTACTGTAGCTGACTGCAAACACATAGGTTGGCGGTTCGAATCCATTCCCTCCTGGATTTTGACATAAGTGTTTCAGGTTCAGAAGTAAAATGTGATGTGTGTGAGAATCCGTACTTGGGCGACGCAGCTTCTACGTGTTAGGTCTCTCTAGGAAATTACCTCCCCAGATGAGAAAAATAAAAGTAAAAATAAAATAAAGAAAAAATAAAAAAAATAAACAAGAAAAAAAGGCTACCTATGAAAACAACATAGAAAAAATGTGAAAAATAAAAAAAAACCTACCTATGAAAACAAAAAAAAAAAAAAAAAAAAAGAAAAGAAACTCTTCCTCCTCATATTCGTAATACTTGTAACACAGCAACATTGATACTAACCCCGAACAACGAAACGAAGGTCACCTGTCATCAAAATGATTGTGAAGAAGAATAAGGTTGTGAATATCCGTACTGCCATTGCCTTAGTGTAGTAGTCCAGCTACAGATTCCAGGTTTACATCCCCCTGGGGCCCCGTAGTCCATATTTTTTGATAATTCCTACAATAAAATTTTATAATTAGACCTACAGATTTTTATGCAAATTTATCTGCGAGAATATATTTAAAAAAGTAAAATCTCGGTAAAAGACAAAAGGGTGGTCAATTGCATTACCTATTAAGTATTATAGAAACATATTAAAGGAAGCATATATATGTCGGATTAACATTAGAATTTAAAGTGCATAACGAATCTTCGTTTGAATTAGCCATCGTTTTACGAAACCGAGATTATATTTACGCGTATATACAACATTTTACAAAATATTATGAATATTGAGTTTAATGAAAAATAAGATTAACAAACGATAAGTTTAATTAATGATTAGATTAAAGAATAATAAGTTTAATGAATAACAAGAGTAACGAATAATATGTTTTACGAATAAAGAATTTAATTAACGCTATTAATAATGTTCCTGGGTTCAAACGAATCCACGGTCAACGGGATAACTATTTAATATGCGTAGAATAATTTCAAACACAAAAAAATACGATTGCTGAGACACTCGGTAAATTGCTCGATGTAACACTTTCCAAGGCGATCACACGAATGAATATCTGATCAAAACCTTTTCTCGCTGTACGACTGCATTTGTTTGTTATATGCGCGCTGGAAGCATCGAGAAGGTTCCAATCGCCGTTGCTAGGCAGTTTCTGCCAAGGGTTTGTTGTATACTTGTTAAGGTAAAGAAAGGATTCGGAAATACAAATAATTGACTTTATTTTACACACAACAGCTATACAATATATCTTACACTCTGAAGACCTCGACAACCTTCTTGCACGCACGCTTGTTCTAAACCGACTCTTCCAGATTCTTCTACATCTGGCGACAGTCTTTTGTCTCAACTAAGACCTGGACGCCCTCTGACTCTTACACACACACTCTCATGTACAGTGTAAATGTATCACTTTCCTAACACGCCTCCTTACATTTATACTGTACACTTAATTGTATTTACGTGCTTGTCGAATTGATTAACAGAAAATTTAACACATATTGCTTTATTTACATTCCTCTTATTTTACATTCAACCATGACCTAAACCTTTCGAATTTCTCCCTACACAGTGCCTTCGTAAAAATATCCGCAGTATTTTCGTCTGTACTTACTTTAATTATATTTATCCTATTTTCCTTTAAGCATTCGTGAACATAGTGGTAATGAACTTCAATGTGTTTAGAATTTTTTGTGAAATTTCCGTACTTTGCTATACTTATCGCTCCCGAGTTATCCTCATAAATTTTTACAGGGTTATCGTCTAGATTTACATTTAAGACATTTATAATTTCTCTAATAAACATTAATTCACTCACCGCTTCTGATAGAGCTACATACTCTGCATACGTCGAGGCTTTTGTCACACACCTTTGCTTTTTAGACTTCCATCCAATTACATTTCCATACAATCTAATTACATACCCAGAAGTCGATTTCCTATCTATATGATCTCCTGCCCAATCAGCGTCCACATAACAATCTATCGTTTCGCACTTTTCATTCCTTTTATAATGTAGCCCTAAATGTCTAGTTCGGTACAAATATTTCAATATTCGCAAGGCATATTTAAAATGTGTCTCGTTACAACAATCTTGAAATCTACTCAGATAATTCACACTATAACTTATATCGGGCCTGGTATTTACACTAATATACAGCAATGCGCCAATTAAATTCTTGTATCCAATGTCCTCTCTATTTATCTCAGCTTTTTCAATTTTTAAGTTGGTCTCCGTAGGTGTACAGTACAATTTGCTATTATGTAATTTATATTTGTTTGCTAATGATTCTATGTATTTCTTTTTGGCTTAATCTCATTTCATTTTTTTAAATAATCATACTCTATATTTATTCCAAGATATTCTTTTACTTCACCTAAATCTTTCATTTCAAATTTATCAGTTAATAATTTTTTTACACATTGTATCTTCCCTTTGTTTTTACTACAAATCAACAAATCGTCTACATATATTAACAAATAAACAACATTTTCTCCCTCTCCATAAGTATATAGGCACAACTCTGTATTGTTCTTCTTAAAACCTAATCTCCTCACATACTTATCAAAACAGTCATACCAGTCCCTCGGACTTTCTTTTAACCCATAAAGCGCTTTCGATAATTTACAAACTCTATTCGTTCCGTCTGCATATCCCTTTGGTTGATTTACATATACCTCCGAGGTTACTTCACCATTTAAAAAGGCAGTTTCTACATCCATTTGCTCAATTATTAATGCATTTTGACAACAATATGATAGCAATATCTTAAAGGTCTGATTACTCGCCACTGGAGAATATATGTCATCGGCTACGTTTCTTTGTTGAAATCCCCTTACCACTAATCTAGCCTTATATCTGTCCTCTGATTTTTTCGTGTAAACCCATTTTACATCTAATACTTCTTTGCCTTTTACCCTTTCTACCAATTTCCAAGTTTTATTTTTATAGAGACATTCCATTTCCTTATCCATAGCCTGTTTCCAATCTTCATTATTTTCGCAACAAATCGCCTCCTCAAATGTACGAGGGATATCTATTTTACAATAATTTGCATGAATCTCGCAAATATTTTCCTTTTCTGGATACCTTACTGGAATTTTCTTAATACGTGTAGATCTCCTAGGACTGTTTGAGCTTTCAGTACTACTATCATTTTCATCTTCCCTACCTTCTAACTCTTCCTTATCCATACCATCCAATGAATAATTATCTTCACTATCATTTCTACCTGCCTCTAATGAATTTTCCTCACAACCGATACATTTAGTGTCTGTCTCTATGACCTCTACATGTCTAGCTATTGTTATTTTCCCACCTAATAAGACTCTGTATTCTACTTCACTATATCCTAATAGAATTCCCATATCTGCCTTCTTGTCCCATTTGGAAACTCTATTTTGTTCTGGCCTTCTTACAAAAACTTCACTTCCATATAGATGTAGATTTTTAACACTTGGTTTTCTCCCGAAGAATATTTCAAAAGGTGTCTTTCTCTCTATAGTATTCGCTAATATTCGATTTTTCAAGTATACCGCTGTACAAACTATTTGCGGCCAGTACCTTTTATGTACTTTCGCTTCCGCTAACAAGCAACGCGCCATGTCCATCACTGTTCTATTATACCTTTCCGCTGTCCCGTTTAATTCATGTACGTATGTTGGACAATTATTTATTCTTATACCTTTATCCCTAGCAAATTTATAAATTCGATTATTTAAATATTCTTTACCATTATCGAATCTTAATATTTTTAACCTCTTGCCCGTTAGATTTTCGGCTTCATTTACGAACTGTACGAAAGAATCAAAGACCTCATCCTTTGATTTTATACAATAGATCCTAGCTATTTTACTATAATCATCGATAAATGAAATAAAATATTTTTCTCCATTGAATCCGGTAGTCTTAAAGGGACCACATACGTCCGTATGAACAATTTCCATTATTTCCAGGCCTTAGTTCGATTATTTTTGAAAGGTAAGTTATGCATTTTGTTTTCTATACACACCCTACATTTCAAAAGTTCCTTTTCAAATTCATTCGGTATGCCAATCACTAGCTGCTCTTAACCCAAAATCTTTAAGTATTTAAAATTTACGTGTCCTAGCATCCTATGCCATCTTTCCTTTTTACTCATACCACTACGTTCGGCGCTGTTTACTAAGTGCTTCTTCCCTTTCAATATACTTTTTATTCTATATGTCCCATTCTCTTTGAACGCTACAGCTGTACGTTTATTATCCTCATCTATTACTTTCGCAATATTTCCTTTGGAAATAACCGTATTCTTATTGTCTGTTAGTTTACCTAAACTAATCAAATTTGCGGACATTTCTTTCGTGTAAAATACTCTCCTCATATTTATTTTATTTTGTTTTCCGAATGCTTCAAAATAACTTATAACATTCCCAACTTTTGTCGCTTTTATCGGTCTATTATCGCCCAAATATACATTTACCGGTTCTTTAAGGTTAATAGATTTATCAAAATAATTTATATCATTAATTATGTGATCGGTACAACCACTATCTAATAGCCACACTATTTCGTTCTTACTTATTTCATCCGTCTCTCTGCTGTGTGCTGCGTGCGCCGTTGCTATCCATGTGCCTGCTCCTGAATTGCCATATTCGCTCGTGTCGGTTGCTGTTTGACGATAGAAGTTTCCACGTCCCCTACTCGTATATCTTTTGTTTCCTCTTCCTCTGCTGCTGCCACGTGTTGACCCACGCGGATAACTGCTGCTGCTTCCCGCTGGGACGCCATTTTGACACTCTCTTGCAAAGTGTCCCACTCTTCCACATTTGAAGCATCCTTCCTTTTTCGCAGCAAAGGCATTATATTTCATTCCTTCTTGATTTGATTTTTGTTTCCTTTCCGCTATCTCTATTTTATTTCTCACGTACGCTACTGTTTGATTCTCTTCTTTCACCGCGTCTATTATATCCGCTATGTAGCTATACTCTTCAGGTAACGCATTTAGCATGTAATTTAGCTTTTCTCTCTCACTCACATGTGCGCCGGCACTTTTTAATTCGTTTATTAATTTTTCGAAATCACAAAAAAATGATGCTGAATCACTGTAATTCTCCAGTCTTATGTTTTCCAATCTCCTTCTGCATACGATCTGCAGTGCCGTCGACTCTTTCAAGTACATTTCGTCAAACTTTCTCATTATCTCATATGCCGTTTTTCCTTCCCTAACATACTCCAATTGTCTGTTCGAAATTGCACTATAAATTATATTTATTGCCTTCAAATCCTTTTTGTCCCAGTCTTCATTGTCTCTTTCGTTCTTCATTCTAGTTGTAACAACCTCGCATTCCTTATACTTGAGAAACATCGTGATTCTTTGCTTCCACATTCCATAATCCTCACCATCGAATATAGGTATCATGATTTCCGATCTCTCCATCTTAATTGATTTTTCTTTTTTTTTTTTTTCTTACTCAAGCGTTCCTACGTGCTCGAATTATTTTTCTTTTATTTTTATATCCTTGGAAAATTTCTTCCCGTACTCAACTCACTCGAACTAACTCGCAAGACTAAAAACCACGCACTAAATAGCTTGCAAAACTAGTAACCACGCTCTGCTACCATGTTAAGGTAAAGAAAGGATTCGGAAATACAAATAATTGACTTTATTTTACACACAACAGCTATACAATATATCTTACACTCTGAAGACCTCGACAACCTTCTTGCACGCACGCTTGTTCTCAACCGACTATTCCAGAATCTTCTAACACCTGGCGACAGTCTTTTGTTTCAACTAAGACCTGGACGCCCTCTGACTCTTACACACACACTCTCATGTACAGTGTAAATGTATCACTTTCCTAACAATCACAAATATCGAAGAGTTACAATCAGATTGAATGACAACAATTGTTTAATTACAGCTATGATAAAGTCTAGGCTAAAGCATTAGAAGACTTTCCCAACAGTGCAAGGGGAAGGCTCCGGTTTTCCTTTCATCTCCGACACGGCCATTCTGACTAGCACACGTCCTCGTGTGCAGCTAAAACACAGAGTTTTTTTTCAACATTAGACTCGGTGTAATTGATATTATTTACCATTCGATTAGATGTTCCAAATAAGTCAAGGGTCCAGTTCAACAACAAAACTTTGTACGGAGATTTGACAAGCAAGGAAATGAAAGAGAACGCAAATTAGTAGTGTTACAGTTTGTATTAAAAGTACCAGTTGCATTCTGCGAGCCACCAGTCAGACCGCAATGACACGACAGATCATTTTCGATATCGCACACAGATCTCAGTTTGTTGGATCGTATTGCCACGTTGGGTGCATTACAAAAGGCGAAAGACAGCACACTGGGCGTATTGCTGAAGGCGCAGGAAACCAGTGTGCGTATTACAGAAGGCGCAAGACACCACTGAGCGTATTACAGAAGGCGCAGGACACCACACTAGGTGTATTGCAGAAGGCGCAGGACACTACACTGGGTGTATTACAGAAGGCGCAGGACACTACACTGGGTGTATTACAGAAGGCGCAGGACACTACACTGGGTGTATTACAGAAGGCGCAGACGCTACACTGGGTGTATTACAGAAGTCGCAGGCGCTACGCTGGGTGTATTACTATGACTACAACGCGGTGTTAATGATCCTCTGAGGTCAGTGTGCTCGCATCGTTATTATCACCGTCGCTGTCATCACCGCAGACGTCCAACTCAGCAGGAACGCAACTATCCGGCATCCTTCTCAGTTTGTCGTGTCTATCCTTATATGACCGTTTGCCGTCTAAAGTTTTTAAAGTATACCTATCCCCGTCCAAAATTTCTGCTACCACAAATGGACCCTTGAATTTGGGATCTAGCTTCGCTTGGTTTCTTTCCTCGTTCTTACGTAACACAAAGTCACGGAGATTAAATCTAACTATCTTCGCTTTCGTTTTGTCAAACCTGTCTTTATCATAACTGGCGCAAGTCTCTATGTTCTGTATCGCCTGTTGCCTTACATTGGAGATGTCTACTTCCCTTTCCTCGATATTATCAGGCAACGATAAGCCGTAGGGTCTTGCTACCTTCCCCATTAATAATTCCAGAGGACTTGATTTGGTTACACGATTAGTGGTGCAATTCAAGGCTAGTTGTATCTCGCCAATCGCGTCTTGCCAAGATCGCCCGGTCGTTTCCACCGTCGTAAGCATATTCTTCAGCGTACTCATAATACGCTCTACTTGTCCATTGGAGTCTAATGTGTCTATCCTGGCAGAAATTTTGAAAATCTTTACCCGTGAAGCATCTTCCTTGGTCCGCTATTACCCGGCAAGGATTGCCGAGTAAAAATATAGCGGACTTAAGTGCTGTAATGGTATTAAGGGAATCTAGTTTACGGGTATGATGCAGGTATACAAATTTTGTAAAAGCGTCGACCAAAACAATGATATACTCCTTCGAGTCACTCTTACCGCTTAACTTGCCCGTTATATCCACGTGAACCGTATGCCAGGGTATGCTGGTCTTAGGTATGGGATGTAGTTCAGCTTGTACTTTACCTGAACTAGCCTTCGAAACTCGACAAGCATGACAGTTTTCAACGAATTTGCGAACATATTTCGCCATCCCCTCGAACCAGTAATACTCGTATAGTTTCTCAAGCGTTTTGTCCCAAACTAAGTGCATAATGGACTGATGCACATGGTTAATGACGGACCACCTGAAACCCCTTGGGACAATGGGCAAGCAAAGAGTTCTGCCTTTTCTCTGAATTTTACGATGGAGTGTACCGGGCCGTAATTCGTACGTGTTCGCGATGTCTTCCGCGAGCTCTTCGTTTCGTAACTTACGGACGATCTCAGAGATTTGTGGGTCGCGACGTTGCTCCGCCAGCAACCAATCGTCGGAGATTTCGGCCAGATTGATTTCTTTCTCTACAATTTTGTTGATCGTACGGTGGTCCAGATCTACGGGATTTCGTGAAAAGAAATCCACATGGGCCATTCGTCTGCCTTCCCGATACATAATGTCAAAGGTAAAAGTTTGTAGGTAAGCCCACCACCTGTAAACCCTGTCATTTAAATGTACCTTGTTACTGGATGCCTTCAGAGAATTACAATCAGTGACAACAAGAAATTCCCGACCGTGCAGATAGTGACGGAAATGCTTGATGGCGTTTACAACTGCTAATGTTTCTAACTCACAGGAATGGTATCTAGATTCCGCAGGGCTAGTCCGCTTGCTGTAATACTCGACTACTCTATTTTTACCTTCGACCTTATGCATTAAGATAGCCTCATATCCTTCCGAGCTAGCGTCAGTGTGTAGCTCTATAGGATAATTGGGATCAAATATCATTAGCACCGGCTCATTGGTCAGAATAGAAATTACTTTTTGCCTGATCTTTTCGTGTTTATCCGTCCAATTTATGTTCTTGCTACCAGAAGTGAGTTCATACAAAGATTTCATTACCTGTGAGAATTTAGGAACAAATTTTCGAAAGTAAGAAGCTAGACCAATGAATTGCCGAAGCTGCGTGACGGTCGTCGGTGCGGGTAAGGAGCTCAAGGCTTGTACCTTACCTGGGTTTGGACGAACTTCTCCGTTATGAATCACATAACCCAGATAAAGTACAGACGTCTTCAAGAAGGAGCATTTAGAGAAATTGAACGAGAATCCGGCGTTTACGAGGGTATCTAAGACGGTGTTTAATCTTTCTAACGCCTGATCTATCGAAACAGCGATAATTAAGACGTCATCCAAATAAACAACAACGTATGAATAAGCAAGGTCGCCTAAGGCATTGAGAATGGCCCTCTGAAAAACAGACGGCGCATTCTTCAATCCAAACGGCATCGATATGTACTCGTATTGTCCGTCGGGGGTAACAAACGCTGTATATACAGTTGAATTCGGGTGGATAGGGATGTGGAGGAATGATCTTTTTGGATATCACAAATAACAGACTAACTGTTGATGAGCAATGGTTAAATATATTTTATGTTTGGTAATTAATTCTACACAAAGCACAAGTCCAATTATGATAAATCTCGTGAAATAAATACGTGTTATCTTGAGAAACTCCGTATATGCTCTAATGCGTCCGAATGCTAACTCTGCGATTACTCGAATTCTCTCGCTCGTCAAAACGTTTGTTTATATATTTGGTCGGGGA
>JACSOB010000361.1:0-20229 GCA_019677175.1 Bombus sylvicola | reverse complement strand
AATCATCGTGATTTGCGAGCCGTTGCGCTTGTTTCGACGCTGAAACGTGTGTGCGCATTACATTTGGCGTGTAAAGTGCAGTGAAAAGAGCGCTTAAACGTCGAAATATCCTTTCGCTAAACGGGATGGTAATGACGGTCAATGTTCTTCGTCAAAATCTAGGAAATCATCGTGATGTGCAAGCCGTTGGGCTTGTTTCCTGGACGCTGAAACGTGTGTGCATTACCCTTGGCGTGTAAAGTGTAGTGCGTAAAAGAGCGCTTAAACGTCGGCAAAATATCTCAAACGGGATGGAAATGACGGTCAATTTTCGTCAAAATGACGAAATCATCGCCTTGGCGAGCCGTTGCGCTTGCTCGGACGCTGAAACGTGTGTGCATTACATTTTGGCGTAAAGTGCGGTGAAAGAGCGGCTGAAACGTCGAAATATCTCTAAAGGGATGGAAATGACGGTCAATTTTCGTAAAATCGATGAAATATGCCATTTGCGAGCTGTTGGGCTTGCTTCTGACGCTGAAACGTGTGTGCATTACATTTTGCGCGTAAAGTGCAGTGAAAAGAGCGCTTAAACGTCGAAATATCTCAAACGGGATGGAAATGACGGTCAATTTCGTCAAAATCGACGAAATCATCGTGATTTGCGAGCCGTTGGGTTTGTTTGACGCTGAAACGTGTGTGCGTTACATTTGGCGGGTAAAGTGCAGTGAAAAGAGCGCTAAACGTCGAAATATCTCAAACGGATGGAAATGACGGTCAATTTTCGTAAAATCGACGAAATCATCGTGATTTGCGAGCCGTTGGGCTTGTTTCTGACGCTGAAACGTGTGGCATTACATTTGGCGCGTAAAGTGCAGTGAAAAGAGCGCTTAAACGTCGAAATATCTCAAACGGGATGGAAATGACGGTCAATTTCGTAAAATCGACGAAATCATCGCGATTTGCGAGCCGTTGGGCTTGTTTCGACGCTGAAACGTGTGTGCATTACATTTGGCGCGTAAAGTGCAGTGAAAAGAGCGCTTAAACGTCGAAATATTCAACGGGATGGAAATGATGGTCAATTTTCGTCAAAACGACGAAATCATCGCGATTTGCGAGCCGTTGGGCTTGTTTCGACGCTGAAACGTGTGTGCATTACATTTGGCGCGTAAAGTGCAGTGAAAAGAGCGCTTAAACGTCGAAATATCTCAAACGGGATGGAAATGACGGTCAATTTTCGTCAAAATCGACGAAATCATCGTGATTTGCGAGCCGTTGGCTTGTTTCGACGCTGAAACGTGTGTGCATTACATTTGGCGCGTAAAGTGCAGTGAAAAGAGCGCTTAAACGTCGAAATATCTCAAACGGGATGGAAATGACGGTCAATTTTCGTCAAAATCGACGAAATCATCGCGATTTGCGAGCCGTTGGGCTTGTTTCGACGCTGAAACGTGTGTCATTACATTTGGCGCGTAAAGTGCAGTGAAAAGAGCGCTTAAACGTCGAAATATCTCAAACGGGATGGAAATGACGGTCAATTTTCGTCAAAATCGACGAAATCATCGCGATTTGCGAGCCGTTGGGCTTGTTTCGACGCTGAAACGTGTGTCATTACATTTGGCGCGTAAAGTGCAGTGAAAAGAGCGCTTAAACGTCGAAATATCTCAAACGGGATGGAAATGACGGTCAATTTTCGTCAAATCGACGAAATCATCGTGATTTGCGAGCCGTTGGCTTGTTTCGACGCTGAAACGTGTGCCATTACATTTGGCGCGTAAAGTGCAGTGAAAAGAGCGCTTAAACGTCGAAATATCTCAAACGGGATGGAAATGACGGTCAATTTTCGTCAAAATCGACGAAATCATCGCGATTTGCGAGCCGTTGGGCTTGTTTCGACGCTGAAACGTGTGTGCATTACATTTGGCGCGTAAAGTGCAGTGAAAAGAGCGCTTAAACGTCGAAATATCTCAAACGGGATGGAAATGACGGTCAATTTTCGTCAAAATCGACGAAATCATCGTGATTTGCGAGCCGTTGGGCTTGTTTCGACGCTGAAACGTGTGTGCATTACATTTGGCGCGTAAAGTGCAGTGAAAAGAGCGCTTAAACGTCGAAATATCTCAAACGGGATGGAAATGACGGTCAATTTTCGTCAAAATCGACGAAATCATCGCGATTTGCGAGCCGTTGGGCTTGTTTCGACGCTGAAACGTGTGTGCATTACATTTGGCGCGTAAAGTGCAGTGAAAAGAGCGCTTAAACGTCGAAATATCTCAAACGGGATGGAAATGACGGTCAATTTTCGTCAAAATCGACGAAATCATCGCGATTTGCGAGCCGTTGGGCTTGTTTCGACGCTGAAACGTGTGTGCATTACATTTGGCGCGTAAAGTGCAGTGAAAAGAGCGCTTAAACGTCGAAATATCTCAAACGGGATGGAAATGACGGTCAATTTTCGTCAAAATCGACGAAATCATCGCGATTTGCGAGCCGTTGGGCTTGTTTCGACGCTGAAACGTGTGCATTACATTTGGCGCGTAAAGTGCAGTGAAAAGAGCGCTTAAACGTCGAAATATCTCAAACGGGATGGAAATGACGGTCAATTTTCGTCAAAATCGACGAAATCATCGCGATTTGCGAGCCGTTGGGCTTGTTTCGACGCTGAAACGTGTGTGCATTACATTTGGCGCGTAAAGTGCAGTGAAAAGAGCGCTTAAACGTCGAAATATCTCAAACGGGATGGAAATGACGGTCAATTTTCGTCAAAATCGACGAAATCATCGCGATTTGCGAGCCGTTGGGCTTGTTTCGACGCTGAAACGTGTGCATTAGGCATTTGGCGCGTAAAGTGCAGTGAAAAGAGCGCTTAAACGTCGAAATATCTCAAACGGGATGGAAATGACGGTCAATTTTCGTCAAAATCGACGAAATCATCGCGATTTGCGAGCCGTTGGGCTTGTTTCGACGCTGAAACGTGTGTGCATTACATTTGGCGCGTAAAGTGCAGTGAAAAGAGCGCTTAAAACGTCGAAATATCTCAAAACGGGATGGAAATGACGGTCAATTTTCGTCAAAATCGACGAAATCATCGCGATTTGCGAGCCGTTGGGCTTGTTTCGACGCTGAAACGTGTGTGCATTACATTTGGCGCGTAAAGTGCAGTGAAAAGAGCGCTTAAACGTCGAAATATCTCAAACGGGATGGAAATGACGGTCAATTTTCGTCAAAATCGACGAAATCATCGCGATTTGCGAGCCGTTGGGCTTGTTTCGACGCTGAAACGTGTGTGCATTACATTTGGCGCGTAAAGTGCAGTGAAAAGAGCGCTTAAACGTCGAAATATCTCAAACGGGATGGAAATGACGGTCAATTTTCGTCAAAATCGACGAAATCATCGCGATTTGCGAGCCGTTGGGCTTTGTTTCGACGCTGAAACGTGTGTGCATTACATTTGGCGCGCGTAAAGTGCAGTGAAAAGAGCGCTTAAACGTCGAAATATCTCAAACGGGATGGAAATGACGGTCAATTTTCGTCAAAATCGACGAAATCATCGCGATTTGCGAGCCGTTGGGCTTGTTTCGACGCTGAAACGTGTGCATTACATTTGGCGCGTAAAGTGCAGTGAAAAGAGCGCTTAAACGTCGAAATATCTCAAACGGGATGGAAATGACGGTCAATTTTCGTCAAAATCGACGAAATCATCGCGATTTGCGAGCCGTTGGGCTTGTTTCGACGCTGAAACGTGTGTGCATTACATTTGGCGCGTAAAGTGCAGTGAAAAGAGCGCTTAAACGTCGAAATATCTCAAACGGGATGGAAATGACGGTCAATTTTCGTCAAAATCGACGAAATCATCGCGATTTGCGAGCCGTTGGGCTTGTTTCGACGCTGAAACGTGTGTGCATTACATTTGGCGCGTAAAGTGCAGTGAAAAGAGCGCTTAAACGTCGAAATATCTCAAACGGGATGGAAATGACGGTCAATTTTCGTCAAAATCGACGAAATCATCGCGATTTGCGAGCCGTTGGGCTTGTTTCGACGCTGAAACGTGTGTGCATTACATTTGGCGCGTAAAGTGCAGTGAAAAGAGCGCTTAAACGTCGAAATATCTCAAACGGGATGGAAATGACGGTCAATTTTCGTCAAAATCGACGAAATCATCGCGATTTGCGAGCCGTTGGGCTTGTTTCGACGCTGAAACGTGTGTGCATTACATTTGGCGCGTAAAGTGCAGTGAAAAGAGCGCTTAAACGTCGAAATATCTCAAACGGGATGGAAATGACGGTCAATTTTCGTCAAAATCGACGAAATCATCGCGATTTGCGAGCCGTTGGGCTTGTTTCGACGCTGAAACGTGTGTGCATTACATTTGGCGCGTAAAGTGCAGTGAAAAGAGCGCTTAAACGTCGAAATATCTCAAACGGGATGGAAATGACGGTCAATTTTCGTCAAAATCGACGAAATCATCGCGATTTGCGAGCCGTTGGGCTTGTTTCGACGCTGAAACGTGTGTGCATTACATTTGGCGCGTAAAGTGCAGTGAAAAGAGCGCTTAAAACGTCGAAATATCTCAAACGGGATGGAAATGACGGTCAATTTTCGTCAAAATCGACGAAATCATCGCGATTTGCGAGCCGTTGGGCTTGTTTCGACGCTGAAACGTGTGTGCATTACATTTGGCGCGTAAAGTGCAGTGAAAAGAGCGCTTAAACGTCGAAATATCTCAAACGGGATGGAAATGACGGTCAATTTTCGTCAAAATCGACGAAATCATCGCGATTTGCGAGCCGTTGGGCTTTGTTTCGACGCTGAAACGTGTGTGCATTACATTTGGCGCGTAAAGTGCAGTGAAAAGAGCGCTTAAACGTCGAAATATCTCAAACGGGATGGAAATGACGGTCAATTTTCGTCAAAATCGACGAAATCATCGCGATTTGCGAGCCGTTGGGCTTGTTTCGACGCTGAAACGTGTGTGCATTACATTTGGCGCGTAAAGTGCAGTGAAAAGAGCGCTTAAACGTCGAAATATCTCAAACGGGATGGAAATGACGGTCAATTTTCGTCAAAATCGACGAAATCATCGCGATTTGCGAGCCGTTGGGCTTGTTTCGACGCTGAAACGTGTGTGCATTACATTTGGCGCGTAAAGTGCAGTGAAAAGAGCGCTTAAACGTCGAAATATCTCAAACGGGATGGAAATGACGGTCAATTTTCGTCAAAATCGACGAAATCATCGCGATTTGCGAGCCGTTGGGCTTGTTTCGACGCTGAAACGTGTGTGCATTACATTTGGCGCGTAAAGTGCAGTGAAAAGAGCGCTTAAACGTCGAAATATCTCAAACGGGATGGAAATGACGGTCAATTTTCGTCAAAATCGACGAAATCATCGCGATTTGCGAGCCGTTGGGCTTGTTTCGACGCTGAAACGTGCTGGCGTACATTTGGCGCGTAAAGTGCAGTGAAAAGAGCGCTTAAACGTCGAAATATCTCAAACGGGATGGAAATGACGGTCAATTTTCGTCAAAATCGACGAAATCATCGCGATTTGCGAGCCGTTGGTTGTTTCGACGCTGAAACGTTGTGCATTGCGCATTTGGCGCGTAAAGTGCAGTGAAAAGAGCGCTTAAAACGTCGAAATATCTCAAACGGGGTGGAAATGACGGTCAATTTCTCCAAAATCGACGAAATCATCGCGATTTGCGAGCCGTTGGGCTTGTTTCGACGCTGAAACGTGTGTGCATTACATTTGGCGCGTAAAGTGCAGTGAAAAGAGCGCTTAAACGTCGAAATATCTCAAACGGGATGGAAATGACGGTCGACTTTTCGTCAAAATCGACGAAATCATCGCGATTTGCGAGCCGTTGGGCTTGTTTCGACGCTGAAACGTGTGTGCATTACATTTGGCGCGTAAAGTGCAGTGAAAAGAGCGCTTAAACGTCGAAATATCTCAAACGGGATGGAAATGACGGTCAATTTTCGTCAAAATCGACGAAATCATCGCGATTTGCGAGCCGTTGGGCTTGTTTCGACGCTGAAACGTGTGTGCATTACATTTGGCGCGTAAAGTGCAGTGAAAAGAGCGCTTAAACGTCGAAATATCTCAAACGGGATGGAAATGACGGTCAATTTTCGTCAAAATCGACGAAATCATCGCGATTTGCGAGCCGTTGGGCTTGTTTCGACGCTGAAACGTGTGTGCATTACATTTGGCGCGTAAAGTGCAGTGAAAAGAGCGCTTAAACGTCGAAATATCTCAAACGGGATGGAAATGACGGTCAATTTTCGTCAAAATCGACGAAATCATCGCGATTTGCGAGCCGTTGGGCTTGTTTCGACGCTGAAACGTGTGTGCATTACATTTGGCGCGTAAAGTGCAGTGAAAAGAGCGCTTAAACGTCGAAATATCTCAAACGGGATGGAAATGACGGTCAATTTTCGTCAAAATCGACGAAATCATCGCGATTTGCGAGCCGTTGGGCTTGTTTCGACGCTGAAACGTGTGTGCATTACATTTGGCGCGTAAAGTGCAGTGAAAAGAGCGCTTAAACGTCGAAATATCTCAAACGGGATGGAAATGACGGTCAATTTTCGTCAAAATCGACGAAATCATCGCGATTTGCGAGCCGTTGGGCTTGTTTCGACGCTGAAACGTGTGTGCATTACATTTGGCGCGTAAAGTGCAGTGAAAAGAGCGCTTAAACGTCGAAATATCTCAAACGGGATGGAAATGACGGTCAATTTTCGTCAAAATCGACGAAATCATCGCGATTTGCGAGCCGTTGGGCTTTTGTTTCGACGCTGAAACGTGTGTGCATTACATTTGGCGCGTAAAGTGCAGTGAAAAGAGCGCTTAAACGTCGAAATATCTCAAACGGGATGGAAATGACGGTCAATTTTCGTCAAAATCGACGAAATCATCGCGATTTGCGAGCCGTTGGGCTTGTTTCGACGCTGAAACGTGTGTGCATTACATTTGGCGCGTAAAGTGCAGTGAAAAGAGCGCTTAAACGTCGAAATATCTCAAACGGGATGGAAATGACGGTCAATTTTCGTCAAAATCGACGAAATCATCGCGATTTGCGAGCCGTTGGGCTTGTTTCGACGCTGAAACGTGTGTGCATTACATTTGGCGCGTAAAGTGCAGTGAAAAGAGCGCTTAAACGTCGAAATATCTCAAACGGGATGGAAATGACGGTCAATTTTCGTCAAAATCGACGAAATCATCGCGATTTGCGAGCCGTTGGGCTTTGTTTCGACGCTGAAACGTGTGTGCATTACATTTGGCGCGTAAAGTGCAGTGAAAAGAGCGCTTAAACGTCGAAATATCTCAAACGGGATGGAAATGACGGTCAATTTTCGTCAAAATCGACGAAATCATCGCGATTTGCGAGCCGTTGGGCTTGTTTCGACGCTGAAACGTGTGTGCATTACATTTGGCGCGTAAAGTGCAGTGAAAAGAGCGCTTAAACGTCGAAATATCTCAAACGGGATGGAAATGACGGTCAATTTTCGTCAAAATCGACGAAATCATCGCGATTTGCGAGCCGTTGGGCTTGTTTCGACGCTGAAACGTGTGTGCATTACATTTGGCGCGTAAAGTGCAGTGAAAAGAGCGCTTAAACGTCGAAATATCTCAAACGGGATGGAAATGACGGTCAATTTTCGTCAAAATCGACGAAATCATCGCGATTTGCGAGCCGTTGGGCTTGTTTCGACGCTGAAACGTGTGTGCATTACATTTGGCGCGTAAAGTGCAGTGAAAAGAGCGCTTAAACGTCGAAATATCTCAAACGGGATGGAAATGACGGTCAATTTTCGTCAAAATCGACGAAATCATCGCGATTTGCGAGCCGTTGGGCTTGTTTCGACGCTGAAACGTGTGCATTATTACATTTGGCGCGTAAAGTGCAGTGAAAAGAGCGCTTAAACGTCGAAATATCTCAAACGGGATGGAAATGACGGTCAATTTTCGTCAAAATCGACGAAATCATCGCGATTTGCGAGCCGTTGGGCTTTGTTTCGACGCTGAAACGTGTGTGCATTACATTTGGCGCGTAAAGTGCAGTGAAAAGAGCGCTTAAACGTCGAAATATCTCAAACGGGATGGAAATGACGGTCAATTTTCGTCAAAATCGACGAAATCATCGCGATTTGCGAGCCGTTGGGCTTGTTTCGACGCTGAAACGTGTGTGCATTACATTTGGCGCGTAAAGTGCAGTGAAAAGAGCGCTTAAAACGTCGAAATATCTCAAACGGGATGGAAATGACGGTCAATTTTCGTCAAAATCGACGAAATCATCGCGATTTGCGAGCCGTTGGGCTTGTTTCGACGCTGAAACGTGTGTGCATTACATTTGGCGCGTAAAGTGCAGTGAAAAGAGCGCTTAAACGTCGAAATATCTCAAACGGGATGGAAATGACGGTCAATTTTCGTCAAAATCGACGAAATCATCGCGATTTGCGAGCCGTTGGGCTTGTTTCGACGCTGAAACGTGTGTGCATTACATTTGGCGCGTAAAGTGCAGTGAAAAGAGCGCTTAAACGTCGAAATATCTCAAACGGGATGGAAATGACGGTCAATTTTCGTCAAAATCGACGAAATCATCGCGATTTGCGAGCCGTTGGGCTTGTTTCGACGCTGAAACGTGTGTGCATTACATTTGGCGCGTAAAGTGCAGTGAAAAGAGCGCTTAAAACGTCGAAATATCTCAAACGGGATGGAAATGACGGTCAATTTTCGTCAAAATCGACGAAATCATCGCGATTTGCGAGCCGTTGGGCTTGTTTCGACGCTGAAACGTGTGTGCATTACATTTTGGCGCGTAAAGTGCAGTGAAAAGAGCGCTTAAACGTCGAAATATCTCAAACGGGATGGAAATGACGGTCAATTTTCGTCAAAATCGACGAAATCATCGCGATTTGCGAGCCGTTGGGCTTTGTTTCGACGCTGAAACGTGTGTGCATTACATTTGGCGCGTAAAGTGCAGTGAAAAGAGCGCTTAAACGTCGAAATATCTCAAACGGGATGGAAATGACGGTCAATTTTCGTCAAAATCGACGAAATCATCGCGATTTGCGAGCCGTTGGGCTTGTTTCGACGCTGAAACGTGTGTGCATTACATTTGGCGCGTAAAGTGCAGTGAAAAGAGCGCTTAAACGTCGAAATATCTCAAACGGGATGGAAATGACGGTCAATTTTCGTCAAAATCGACGAAATCATCGCGATTTGCGAGCCGTTGGGCTTGTTTCGACGCTGAAACGTGTGTGCATTACATTTGGCGCGTAAAGTGCAGTGAAAAGAGCGCTTAAACGTCGAAATATCTCAAACGGGATGGAAATGACGGTCAATTTTCGTCAAAATCGACGAAATCATCGCGATTTGCGAGCCGTTGGGCTTGTTTCGACGCTGAAACGTGTGTGCATTACATTTGGCGCGTAAAGTGCAGTGAAAAGAGCGCTTAAACGTCGAAATATCTCAAACGGGATGGAAATGACGGTCAATTTTCGTCAAAATCGACGAAATCATCGCGATTTGCGAGCCGTTGGGCTTGTTTCGACGCTGAAACGTGTGTGCATTACATTTGGCGCGTAAAGTGCAGTGAAAAGAGCGCTTAAACGTCGAAATATCTCAAACGGGATGGAAATGACGGTCAATTTTCGTCAAAATCGATGAAATCATCGTGATTTGCGAGCCGTTGGGCTTGTTTCGACGCTGAAACGTGTGTGCATTACATTTGGCGCGTAAAGTGCAGTGAAAAGAGCGCTTAAACGTCGAAATATCTCAAACGGGATGGAAATGACGGTCAATTTTCGTCAAAATCGACGAAATCATCGCGATTTGCGAGCCGTTGGGCTTGTTTCGACGCTGAAACGTGTGTGCATTACATTTGGCGCGTAAAGTGCAGTGAAAAGAGCGCTTAAACGTCGAAATATCTCAAACGGGATGGAAATGACGGTCAATTTTCGTCAAAATCGACGAAATCATCGGATTTGCGAGCCGTTGGGCTTGTTTCGACGCTGAAACGTGTTATTACATTTGGCGCGTAAAGTGCAGTGAAAAGAGCGCTTAAACGTCGAATATCTCAAACGGGATGGAAATGACGGTCAATTTTCGTCAAAATCGACGAAATCATCGCGATTTGCGAGCCGTTGGGCGTGTTTCGACGCTGAAACGTGTGTGCATTACATTTGGCGCGTAAAGTGCAGTGAAAAGAGCGCTAAAACGTCGAAATATCTCAAACGGGATGGAAATGACGGTCAATTTCGTCAAAATCGACGAAATCATCGCGGATTTGCGAGCCGTTGGGCTTGTTTCGACGCTGAAACGTGTGTGCGTTACGCATTTGGCGCGCAAAAGTGCAGTGAAAAGAGCGCTTAAACGTCGAAATATCTCAAACGGGATGGAAATGACGGTCAATACTCGTCAAAATCGACGAAATCATCGCGATTTGCGAGCCGTTGGGCTTGTTTCGACGCTGAAACGTGTGTGCATTACATTTGGCGCGTAAAGTGCAGTGAAAAGAGCGGCTAAACGTCGAAATATCTCAAACGGGATGGAAATGACGGTCAATTTTCGTCAAAATCGACGAAATATCGCGATTTGCGAGCCGTTGGGTTTGTTTCGACGCTGAAACGTGTGTCATTACATTTGGCGCGTAAAGTGCAGTGAAGAGAGCGCTTAAACGTCGAAATATCTCAAACGGGATGGAAATGACGGTCAATTTTCGTCAAAATCGACGAAATATCATGGAGGTTGGCTTGTTTCGACGCTGAAACGTGTGTGCATTACATTTGGCGCGTAAAAGTGCAGTGAAAAGGGCGCTTAAACGTCGAAATATCTCAAACGGGATGGAAATGACGGTCAATTTTCGTCAAAATCGACGAAATCATCGCGATTTGCGAGCCGTTGGGCTTGTTTCGACGCTGAAACGTGTTATGCATTACATTTGGCGCGTAAAGTGCAGTGAAAAGAGCGCTTAAACGTCGAAATATCTCAAACGGGATGGAAATGACGGTCAATTTTCGTCAAAATCGACGAAATCATCGCGATTTGCGAGCCGTTGGGCTTGTTTCGACGCTGAAACGTGTGTGCATTACATTTGGCGCGTAAAGTGCAGTGAAAAGAGCGCTTAAACGTCGAAATATCTCAAACGGGATGGAAATGACGGTCAATTTGTATCAAAATCGACGAAATCATCGCGATTTGCGAGCCGTTGGGCTTGTTTCGACGCTGAAACGTGTGTGCATTACATTTGGCGCGTAGCAAAGTGCAGTGAAAAGACGCTTAAACGTCGAAATATCTCAAACGGGATGGAAATGACGGTCAATTTTCGTCAAAATCGACGAAATCATCGCGATTTGCGAGCCGTTGGGCTTGTTTCGACGCTGAAACGTGTGTGCATTACATTTGGCGCGTAAAGTGCAGTGAAAAGAGCGCTTAAACGTCGAAATATCTCAAACGGGATGGAAATGACGGTCAATTTTCGTCAAAATCGACGAAATCATCGCGATTTGCGAGCCGTTGGGCTTGTTTCGACGCTGAAACGTGTGTGCGTATTACATTTGGCGCGTAAAGTGCAGTGAAAAGAGCGCTTAAACGTCGAAATATCTCAAACGGGATGGAAATGACGGTCAATTTTCGTCAAAATCGACGAAATCATCGCGATTTTGCGAGACCGTTGGGCTTGTTTCTGACGCTGAAACGTGTGCGGATTACATTTGGCGCGTAAAAGTGCAGTGAAAAGAGCGCTTAAACGTCGAAATATCTCAAACGGGATGGAAATGACGGTCAATTTTCGTCAAAATCGACGAAATCATCGCGATTTGCGAGCCGTTGGGCTTGTTTCGACGCTGAAACGTGTGTGCATTGCATTTGGCGCGTAAAGTGCAGTGAAAAGAGCGCTTAAACGTCGAAATATCTCAAACGGGATGGAAATGACGGTCAATTTTCGTCAAAATCGGACGAAATCATCGCGATTTGCGAGCCGTTGGGCTTGTTTCGACGCTGAAACGTGTGTGCATTACATTTGGCGCGTAAAGTGCAGTGAAAAGAGCGCTTAAACGTCGAAATATCTCAAACGGGATGGAAATGACGGTCAATTTTCGTCAAAATCGACGAAATCATCGCGATTTGCGAGCCGTTGGGCTTGTTTCGACGCTGAAACGTGTGCATTACATTTGGCGCGTAAAGTGCAGTGAAAAGAGCGCTTAAAACGTCGAAATATCTCAAACGGGATGGAAATGACGGTTAATTTTCGTCAAAATCGACGAAATCATCGCGATTTGCGAGCCGTTGGGCTTGTTTCGACGCTGAAACGTGTGCATTACATTTGGCGCGTAAAGTGCAGTGAAAAGAGCGCGAAACGTCGAAATATCTCAAACGGGATGGAAACATGACGGTCAATTTTCGTCAAAATCGACGAAAATCATCGCGATTTGCGAGCCGTTGGCCTTGTTTCGACGCTGAAACGTGTGCATTATTACATTTGGCGCGTAAAAGTGCAGTGAAAAGAGCGCTTAAACGTAAATTCTCAAACGGGATGGAAATGACGGTCAATTTCGTCAAAATCGACGAAATCATCGCGATTTGCGAGCCGTTGCGCTTGTTTCGACGCTGAAACGTGTGTCATTACATTTGGCGCGTAAAGTGCAGTGAAAAGAGCGCTTAAACGTCGAAATATCTAAACGGGATGGAAATGACGGTCAATTTTCGTCAAAATCGACGAAATCATCGCGATTTGCGAGCCGTTGGGCTTGTTTCGACGCTGAAACGTGTGTGCATTACGATTTGGCGCGTAAAGTGCAGTGAAAAGAGCGCTTAAACGTCGAAATATCTCAAACGGGATGGAAATGACGGTCAATTTCCGTCAAAATCGACGAAATCATCGCGATTTGCGAGCCGTTGGGCTTGTTTCGACGCTGAAACGTGTGTGCATTACATACTTGGCGCGTAAAGTGCAGTGAAAAGAGCGCTTAAACGTCGAAATATCTCAAACGGGATGGAAATGACGGTCAATTTTCGTCAAAATCGACGAAATCATCGCGGATTTGCGAGCCGTTGGGCTTGTTTCGGACGCTGAAACGTGTGTGCATTGCATTTGGCGCGTAAAGTGCGAGTGAAAAGAGCGCTTAAACGTCGAAATATTCAAACGGGATGGAAATGACGGTCGTCTTCGTCAAAATCGACGAAATCATCGCGATTTGCGAGCCGTTGGGCTTGTTTCGACGCTGAAACGTGCTGTGCATTACATTTGGCGCGTAAAGTGCAGTGAAAAGAGCGCTTAAACGTCGAAATATCTCAAACGGGATGGAATGACGGTCAATTTTCGTCAAAATCGACGAAATCATCGCGATTTGCGAGCCGTTGGGCTTGTTTCCGGACGCTGAAACGTGTGTGCATTACATTTGGCGCGTAAAGTGCAGTGAAAAGAGCGCTTAAACGTCGAAATATCTCAAACGGGATGGAAATGACGGTCAATTTTCGTCAAAATCGACGAAATCATCGCGATTTGCGAGCCGTTGGGCTTGTTTCGACGCTGAAACGTGTGTGCATTACATTTGGCGCGTAAAGTGCAGTGAAAAGAGCGCTAAACGGTCGAAATATCTCAAACGGGATGGAAATGACGGTCAATTTTCGTCAAAATCGACGAAATCATCGCGATTTGCGAGCCGTTGGGCTTGTTTCGACGCTGAAACGTGTGTGCATTACATTTGGCGCGTAAAAGTGCAGTGAAAAGAGCGCTTAAACGTCGAAATATCTCAAACGGGATGGAAATGACGGTCAATTTTCGTCAAAATCGACGAAATCATCGCGATTTGCGAGCCGTTGGGCTTGTTTCGACGCTGAAACGTGTGTGCATTACATTTGGCGCGTAAAGTGCAGTGAAAAGAGCGCTTAAACGTCGAAATATCTCAAACGGGATGGAAATGACGGTCAATTTTCGTCAAAATCGACGAAATCATCGCGATTTGCGAGCCGTTGGGCTTGTTTCGACGCTGAAACGTGTGTGCATTACATTTGGCGCGTAAAGTGCAGTGAAAAGAGCGCTTAAACGTCGAAATATCTCAAACGGGATGGAAATGACGGTCAATTTTCGTCAAAATCGACGAAATCATCGCGATTTGCGAGCCGTTGGGCTTGTTTCGACGCTGAAACGTGTGTGCATTACATTTGGCGCGTAAAGTGCAGTGAAAAGAGCGCTTAAACGTCGAAATATCTCAAACGGGATGGAAATGACGGTCAATTTTCGTCAAAATCGACGAAATCATCGCGATTTGCGAGCCGTTGGGCTTGTTTCGACGCTGAAACGTGTGTGCATTACATTTGGCGCGTAAAGTGCAGTGAAAAGAGCGCTTAAACGTCGAAATATCTCAAACGGGATGGAAATGACGGTCAATTTTCGTCAAAATCGACGAAATCATCGCGATTTGCGAGCCGTTGGGCTTGTTTCGACGCTGAAACGTGTGTGCATTACATTTGGCGCGTAAAGTGCAGTGAAAAGAGCGCTTAAACGTCGAAATATCTCAAACGGGATGGAAATGACGGTCAATTTTCGTCAAAATCGACGAAATCATCGCGATTTGCGAGCCGTTGGGCTTGTTTCGACGCTGAAACGTGTGTGCATTACATTTGGCGCGTAAAGTGCAGTGAAAAGAGCGCTTAAACGTCGAAATATCTCAAACGGGATGGAAATGACGGTCAATTTTCGTCAAAATCGACGAAATCATCGCGATTTGCGAGCCGTTGGGCTTGTTTCGACGCTGAAACGTGTGTGCATTACATTTGGCGCGTAAAGTGCAGTGAAAAGAGCGCTCTAAAACGTCGAAATATCTCAAACGGGATGGAAATGACGGTCAATTTTCGTCAAAATCGACGAAATCATCGCGATTTGCGAGCCGTTGGGCTTGTTTCGACGCTGAAACGTGTGTGCATTACATTTGGCGCGTAAAGTGCAGTGAAAAGAGCGCTTAAACGTCGAAATATCTCAAACGGGATGGAAATGACGGTCAATTTTCGTCAAAATCGACGAAATCATCGCGATTTGCGAGCCGTTGGGCTTGTTTCGACGCTGAAACGTGTGTGCATTACATTTGGCGCGTAAAGTGCAGTGAAAAGAGCGCTTAAACGTCGAAATATCTCAAACGGGATGGAAATGACGGTCAATTTTCGTCAAAATCGACGAAATCATCGCGATTTGCGAGCCGTTGGGCTTGTTTCGACGCTGAAACGTGTGTGCATTACATTTGGCGCGTAAAGTGCAGTGAAAAGAGCGCTTAAAACGTCGAAATATCTCAAACGGGATGGAAATGACGGTCAATTTTCGTCAAAATCGACGAAATCATCGCGATTTGCGAGCCGTTGGGCTTGTTTCGACGCTGAAACGTGTGTGCATTACATTTGGCGCGTAAAGTGCAGTGAAAAGAGCGCTTAAACGTCGAAATATCTCAAACGGGATGGAAATGACGGTCAATTTTCGTCAAAATCGACGAAATCATCGCGATTTGCGAGCCGTTGGGCTTGTTTCGACGCTGAAACGTGTGTGCATTACATTTGGCGCGTAAAGTGCAGTGAAAAGAGCGCTTAAACGTCGAAATATCTCAAACGGGATGGAAATGACGGTCAATTTTCGTCAAAATCGACGAAATCATCGCGATTTGCGAGCCGTTGGGCTTGTTTCGACGCTGAAACGTGTGTGCATTACATTTGGCGCGTAAAGTGCAGTGAAAAGAGCGCTTAAACGTCGAAATATCTCAAACGGGATGGAAATGACGGTCAATTTTCGTCAAAATCGACGAAATCATCGCGATTTGCGAGCCGTTGGGCTTGTTTCGACGCTGAAACGTGTGTGCATTACATTTGGCGCGTAAAGTGCAGTGAAAAGAGCGCTTAAACGTCGAAATATCTCAAACGGGATGGAAATGACGGTCAATTTTCGTCAAAATCGACGAAATCATCGCGATTTGCGAGCCGTTGGGCTTGTTTCGACGCTGAAACGTGTGTGCATTACATTTGGCGCGTAAAGTGCAGTGAAAAGAGCGCTTAAACGTCGAAATATCTCAAACGGGATGGAAATGACGGTCAATTTTCGTCAAAATCGACGAAATCATCGCGATTTGCGAGCCGTTGGGCTTGTTTCGACGCTGAAACGTGTGTGCATTACATTTGGCGCGTAAAGTGCAGTGAAAAGAGCGCTTAAACGTCGAAATATCTCAAACGGGATGGAAATGACGGTCAATTTTCGTCAAAATCGACGAAATCATCGCGATTTGCGAGCCGTTGGGCTTGTTTCGACGCTGAAACGTGTGTGCATTACATTTGGCGCGTAAAGTGCAGTGAAAAGAGCGCTTAAACGTCGAAATATCTCAAACGGGATGGAAATGACGGTCAATTTTCGTCAAAATCGACGAAATCATCGCGATTTGCGAGCCGTTGGGCTTGTTTCGACGCTGAAACGTGTGTGCATTACATTTGGCGCGTAAAGTGCAGTGAAAAGAGCGCTTAAACGTCGAAATATCTCAAACGGGATGGAAATGACGGTCAATTTTCGTCAAAATCGACGAAATCATCGCGATTTGCGAGCCGTTGGGCTTGTTTCGACGCTGAAACGTGTGTGCATTACATTTGGCGCGTAAAGTGCAGTGAAAAGAGCGCTTAAACGTCGAAATATCTCAAACGGGATGGAAATGACGGTCAATTTTCGTCAAAATCGACGAAATCATCGCGATTTGCGAGCCGTTGGGCTTGTTTCGACGCTGAAACGTGTGTGCATTACATTTGGCGCGTAAAGTGCAGTGAAAAGAGCGCTTAAACGTCGAAATATCTCAAACGGGATGGAAATGACGGTCAATTTTCGTCAAAATCGACGAAATCATCGCGATTTGCGAGCCGTTGGGCTTGTTTCGACGCTGAAACGTGTGTGCATTACATTTGGCGCGTAAAGTGCAGTGAAAAGAGCGCTTAAACGTCGAAATATCTCAAACGGGATGGAAATGACGGTCAATTTTCGTCAAAATCGACGAAATCATCGCGATTTGCGAGCCGTTGGGCTTGTTTCGACGCTGAAACGTGTGTCATTACATTTGGCGCGTAAAGTGCAGTGAAAAGAGCGCTTAAACGTCGAAATATCTCAAACGGGATGGAAATGACGGTCAATTTTCGTCAAAATCGACGAAATCATCGCGATTTGCGAGCCGTTGGGCTTGTTTCGACGCTGAAACGTGTGTGCATTACATTTGGCGCGTAAAGTGCAGTGAAAAGAGCGCTTAAACGTCGAAATATCTCAAACGGGATGGAAATGACGGTCAATTTTCGTCAAAATCGACGAAATCATCGCGATTTGCGAGCCGTTGGGCTTGTTTCGACGCTGAAACGTGTGTGCATTACATTTGGCGCGTAAAGTGCAGTGAAAAGAGCGCTTAAACGTCGAAATATCTCAAACGGGATGGAAATGACGGTCAATTTTCGTCAAAATCGACGAAATCATCGCGATTTGCGAGCCGTTGGGCTTGTTTCGACGCTGAAACGTGTGTGCATTACATTTGGCGCGTAAAGTGCAGTGAAAAGAGCGCTTAAACGTCGAAATATCTCAAACGGGATGGAAATGACGGTCAATTTTCGTCAAAATCGACGAAATCATCGCGATTTGCGAGCCGTTGGGCTTGTTTCGACGCTGAAACGTGTGTGCATTACATTTGGCGCGTAAAGTGCAGTGAAAAGAGCGCTTAAACGTCGAAATATCTCAAACGGGATGGAAATGACGGTCAATTTTCGTCAAAATCGACGAAATCATCGCGATTTGCGAGCCGTTGGGCTTGTTTCGACGCTGAAACGTGTGTCATTACATTTGGCGCGTAAAGTGCAGTGAAAAGAGCGCTTAAACGTCGAAATATCTCAAACGGGATGGAAATGACGGTCAATTTTCGTCAAAATCGACGAAATCATCGCGATTTGCGAGCCGTTGGGCTTGTTTCGACGCTGAAACGTGTGTGCATTACATTTGGCGCGTAAAGTGCAGTGAAAAGAGCGCTTAAACGTCGAAATATCTCAAACGGGATGGAAATGACGGTCAATTTTCGTCAAAATCGACGAAATCATCGCGATTTGCGAGCCGTTGGGCTTGTTTCGACGCTGAAACGTGTGTGCATTACATTTGGCGCGTAAAGTGCAGTGAAAAGAGCGCTTAAACGTCGAAATATCTCAAACGGGATGGAAATGACGGTCAATTTTCGTCAAAATCGACGAAATCATCGCGATTTGCGAGCCGTTGGGCTTGTTTCGACGCTGAAACGTGTGTGCATTACATTTGGCGCGTAAAGTGCAGTGAAAAGAGCGCTTAAACGTCGAAATATCTCAAACGGGATGGAAATGACGGTCAATTTTCGTCAAAATCGACGAAATCATCGCGATTTGCGAGCCGTTGGGCTTGTTTCGACGCTGAAACGTGTGTGCATTACATTTGGCGCGTAAAGTGCAGTGAAAAGAGCGCTTAAACGTCGAAATATCTCAAACGGGATGGAAATGACGGTCAATTTTCGTCAAAATCGACGAAATCATCGCGATTTGCGAGCCGTTGGGCTTGTTTCGACGCTGAAACGTGCGTGCATTACATTTGGCGCGTAAAGTGCAGTGAAAAGAGCGCTTAAACGTCGAAATATCTCAAACGGGATGGAAATGACGGTCAATTTTCGTCAAAATCGACGAAATCATCGCGATTTGCGAGCCGTTTGGCTTTGTTTCGACGCTGAAACGTGTGTGCATTACATTTGGCGCGTAAAGTGCAGTGAAAAGAGCGCTTAAACGGGATGGAAATGACGGTCAATTTTCGTCAAAATCGACGAAATCATCGCGATTTGCGAGCCGTTGGGCTTGTTTCGACGCTGAAACGTGTGGTCATTACATTTGGCGCGTAAAGTGCAGTGAAAAGAGCGCTTAAACGTCGAAATATCTCAAACGGGATGGAAATGACGGTCAATTTTCGTCAAAATCGACGAAATCATCGCGATTTGCGAGCCGTTGGGCTTGTTTCGACGCTGAAACGTGTGTGCATTACATTTGGCGCGTAAAGTGCAGTGAAAAGAGCGCTTAAACGTCGAAATATCTCAAACGGGATGGAAATGACGGTCAATTTTCGTCAAAATCGACGAAATCATCGCGATTTGCGAGCCGTTGGGCTTGTTTCGACGCTGAAACGTGTGTGCATTACATTTGGCGCGTAAAGTGCAGTGAAAAGAGCGCTCAAACGTCGAAATATCTCAAACGGGATGGAAATGACGGTCAATTTTCGTCAAAATCGACGAAATCATCGCGATTTGCGAACCGTTGGGCTTGTTTCGACGCTGAAACGTGTGTGCATTATATTTGGCGCCTAAAGTGCTGTGAAAAGAGCGCTTAAACGTCGAAATATCTCAAACGTGATGGTAATGACGGTCAATTTTCGTCAAAATCGACGAAATCATCGCGATTTGCGAGCCGTTGGGCTTGTTTCGACGCTGAAACGTGTGTGCATTACATTTGGCGCGTAAAGTGCAGTGAAAAGAGCGCTTAAACGTCGAAATATCTCAGACGGGATGGAAATGACGGTCAATTTTCGTCAAAATCGACGAAATCATCGCGATTTGCGAGCCGTTGGGCTTGTTTCGACGCTGAAACGTGTGTGCATTACATTTGGCGCGTAAAGTGCAGTGAAAAGAGCGCTTAAACGTCGAAATATCTCAAACGGGATGGAAATGACGGTCAATTTTCGTCAAAATCGACGAAATCATCGCGATTTGCGAGCCGTTGGGCTTGTTTCGACGCTGAAACGTGTGTGCATTACATTTGGCGCGTAAAGTGCAGTGAAAAGAGCGCTTAAACGTCGAAATATCTCAAACGGGATGGAAATGACGGTCAATTTTCGTCAAAATCGACGAAATCATCGCGATTTGCGAGCCGTTGGGCTTGTTTCGACGCTGAAACGTGTGTGCATTACATTTGGCGCGTAAAGTGCAGTGAAAAGAGCGCTTAAACGCAACGGGATGGAAATGACGGTCAATTTTCGTCAAAATCGACGAAATCATCGCGATTTGCGAGCCGTTGGGCTTGTTTCGACGCTGAAACGTGTGTGCATTACATTTGGCGCGTAAAGTGCAGTGAAAAGAGCGCTTAAACGTCGAAATATCTCAAACGGGATGGAAATGACGGTCAATTTTCGTCAAAATCGACGAAATCATCGCGATTTGCGAGCCGTTGGGCTTGTTTCGACGCTGCAACGTGTG
>JACSOB010000360.1:0-20397 GCA_019677175.1 Bombus sylvicola | reverse complement strand
CGACGGCTCGCAAATCGCGATGATTTCGTCGATTTTGACGAAAATTGACCGTCATTTCCATCCCGTTTGAGATATTTCGACGTTTAAGCGCTCTTTTCACTGCACTTTACGCGCCAAATGTAATGCACACACGTTTCAGCGTCGAAACAAGCCCAACGGCTCGCAAATCGCGATGATTTCGTCGATTTTGACGAAAATTGACCGTCATTTCCATCCCGTTTGAGATATTTCGACGTTTAAGCGCTCTTTTCACTGCACTTTACGCGCCAAATGTAATGCACACACGTTTCAGCGTCGAAACAAGCCCGACGGCTCGCAAATCGCGATGATTTCGTCGATTTTGACGAAAATTGACCGTCATTTCCATCCCGTTTGAGATATTTCGACGTTTAAGCGCTCTTTTCACTGCACTTTACGCGCCAAATGTAATGCACACACGTTTCAGCGTCGAAACAAGCCCAACGGCTCGCAAATCGCGATGATTTCGTCGATTTTGACGAAAATTGACCGTCATTTCCATCCCGTTTGAGATATTTCGACGTTTAAGCGCTCTTTTCACTGCACTTTACGCGCCAAATGTAATGCACACACGTTTCAGCGTCGAAACAAGCCCAACGGCTCGCAAATCGCGATGATTTCGTCGATTTTGACGAAAATTGACCGTCATTTCCATCCCGTTTGAGATATTTCGACGTTTAAGCGCTCTTTTCACTGCACTTTACGCGCCAAATGTAATGCACACACGTTTCAGCGTCGAAACAAGCCCGACGGCTCGCAAATCGCGATGATTTCGTCGATTTTGACGAAAATTGACCGTCATTTCCATCCCGTTTGAGATATTTCGACGTTTAAGCGCTCTTTTCACTGCACTTTACGCGCCAAATGTAATGCACACACGTTTCAGCGTCGAAACAAGCCCAACGGCTCGCAAATCGCGATGATTTCGTCGATTTTGACGAAAATTGACCGTCATTTCCATCCCGTTTGAGATATTTCGACGTTTAAGCGCTCTTTTCACTGCACTTTACGCGCCAAATGTAATGCACACACGTTTCGTTCAGCGTCGAAACAAGCCCGACGGCTCGCAAATCGCGATGATTTCGTCGATTTTGACGAAAATTGACCGTCATTTCCATCCCGTTTGAGATATTTCGACGTTTAAGCGCTCTTTTCACTGCACTTTACGCGCCAAATGTAATGCACACACGTTTCAGCGTCGAAACAAGCCCAACGGCTCGCAAATCGCGATGATTTCGTCGATTTTGACGAAAATTGACCGTCATTTCCATCCCGTTTGAGATATTTCGACGTTTAAGCGCTCTTTTCACTGCACTTTACGCGCCAAATGTAATGCACACACGTTTCAGCGTCGAAACAAGCCCAACGGCTCGCAAATCGCGATGATTTCGTCGATTTTGACGAAAATTGACCGTCATTTCCATCCCGTTTGAGATATTTCGACGTTTAAGCGCTCTTTTCACTGCACTTTACGCGCCAAATGTAATGCACACACGTTTCAGCGTCGAAACAAGCCCAACGGCTCGCAAATCGCGATGATTTCGTCGATTTTGACGAAAATTGACCGTCATTTCCATCCCGTTTGAGATATTTCGACGTTTAAGCGCTCTTTTCACTGCACTTTACGCGCCAAATGTAATGCACACACGTTTCAGCGTCGAAACAAGCCCGACGGCTCGCAAATCGCGATGATTTCGTCGATTTTGACGAAAATTGACCGTCATTTCCATCCCGTTTGAGATATTTCGACGTTTAAGCGCTCTTTTCACTGCACTTTACGCGCCAAATGTAATGCACACACGTTTCAGCGTCGAAACAAGCCCAACGGCTCGCAAATCGCGATGATTTCGTCGATTTTGACGAAAATTGACCGTCATTTCCATCCCGTTTGAGATATTTCGACGTTTAAGCGCTCTTTTCACTGCACTTTACGCGCCAAATGTAATGCACACACGTTTCAGCGTCGAAACAAGCCCAACGGCTCGCAAATCGCGATGATTTCGTCGATTTTGACGAAAATTGACCGTCATTTCCATCCCGTTTGAGATATTTCGACGTTTAAGCGCTCTTTTCACTGCACTTTACGCGCCAAATGTAATGCACACACGTTTCAGCGTCGAAACAAGCCCAACGGCTCGCAAATCGCGATGATTTCGTCGATTTTGACGAAAATTGACCGTCATTTCCATCCCGTTTGAGATATTTCGACGTTTAAGCGCTCTTTTCACTGCACTTTACGCGCCAAATGTAATGCACACACGTTTCAGCGTCGAAACAAGCCCAACGGCTCGCAAATCGCGATGATTTCGTCGATTTTGACGAAAATTGACCGTCATTTCCATCCCGTTTGAGATATTTCGACGTTTAAGCGCTCTTTTCACTGCACTTTACGCGCCAAATGTAATGCACACACGTTTCAGCGTCGAAACAAGCCCGACGGCTCGCAAATCGCGATGATTTCGTCGATTTTGACGAAAATTGACCGTCATTTCCATCCCGTTTGAGATATTTCGACGTTTAAGCGCTCTTTTCACTGCACTTTACGCGCCAAATGTAATGCACACACGTTTCAGCGTCGAAACAAGCCCAACGGCTCGCAAATCGCGATGATTTCGTCGATTTTGACGAAAATTGACCGTCATTTCCATCCCGTTTGAGATATTTCGACGTTTAAGCGCTCTTTTCACTGCACTTTACGCGCCAAATGTAATGCACACACGTTTCAGCGTCGAAACAAGCCCAACGGCTCGCAAATCGCGATGATTTCGTCGATTTTGACGAAAATTGACCGTCATTTCCATCCCGTTTGAGATATTTCGACGTTTAAGCGCTCTTTTCACTGCACTTTACGCGCCAAATGTAATGCACACACGTTTCAGCGTCGAAACAAGCCCAACGGCTCGCAAATCGCGATGATTTCGTCGATTTTGACGAAAATTGACCGTCATTTCCATCCCGTTTGAGATATTTCGACGTTTAAGCGCTCTTTTCACTGCACTTTACGCGCCAAATGTAATGCACACACGTTTCAGCGTCGAAACAAGCCCGAACGGCTCGCAAATCGCGATGATTTCGTCGATTTTGACGAAAATTGACCGTCATTTCCATCCCGTTTGAGATATTTCGACGTTTAAGCGCTCTTTTCACTGCACTTTACGCGCCAAATGTAATGCACACACGTTTCAGCGTCGAAACAAGCCCAACGGCTCGCAAATCGCGATGATTTCGTCGATTTTGACGAAAATTGACCGTCATTTCCATCCCGTTTGAGATATTTCGACGTTTAAGCGCTCTTTTCACTGCACTTTACGCGCCAAATGTAATGCACACACGTTTCAGCGTCGAAACAAGCCCAACGGCTCGCAAATCGCGATGATTTCGTCGATTTTGACGAAAATTGACCGTCATTTCCATCCCGTTTGAGATATTTCGACGTTTAAGCGCTCTTTTCACTGCACTTTACGCGCCAAATGTAATGCACACACGTTTCAGCGTCGAAACAAGCCCAACGGCTCGCAAATCGCGATGATTTCGTCGATTTTGACGAAAATTGACCGTCATTTCCATCCCGTTTGAGATATTTCGACGTTTAAGCGCTCTTTTCACTGCACTTTACGCGCCAAATGTAATGCACACACGTTTCAGCGTCGAAACAAGCCCAACGGCTCGCAAATCGCGATGATTTCGTCGATTTTGACGAAAATTGACCGTCATTTCCATCCCGTTTGAGATATTTCGACGTTTAAGCGCTCTTTTCACTGCACTTTACGCGCCAAATGTAATGCACACACGTTTCAGCGTCGAAACAAGCCCAACGGCTCGCAAATCGCGATGATTTCGTCGATTTTGACGAAAATTGACCGTCATTTCCATCCCGTTTGAGATATTTCGACGTTTAAGCGCTCTTTTCACTGCACTTTACGCGCCAAATGTAATGCACACACGTTTCAGCGTCGAAACAAGCCCAACGGCTCGCAAATCGCGATGATTTCGTCGATTTTGACGAAAATTGACCGTCATTTCCATCCCGTTTGAGATATTTCGACGTTTAAGCGCTCTTTTCACTGCACTTTACGCGCCAAATGTAATGCACACACGTTTCAGCGTCGAAACAAGCCCAACGGCTCGCAAATCGCGATGATTTCGTCGATTTTGACGAAAATTGACCGTCATTTCCATCCCGTTTGAGATATTTCGACGTTTAAGCGCTCTTTTCACTGCACTTTACGCGCCAAATGTAATGCACACACGTTTCAGCGTCGAAACAAGCCCGACGGCTCGCAAATCGCGATGATTTCGTCGATTTTGACGAAAATTGACCGTCATTTCCATCCCGTTTGAGATATTTCGACGTTTAAGCGCTCTTTTCACTGCACTTTACGCGCCAAATGTAATGCACACACGTTTCAGCGTCGAAACAAGCCCAACGGCTCGCAAATCGCGATGATTTCGTCGATTTTGACGAAAATTGACCGTCATTTCCATCCCGTTTGAGATATTTCGACGTTTAAGCGCTCTTTTCACTGCACTTTACGCGCCAAATGTAATGCACACACGTTTCAGCGTCGAAACAAGCCCAACGGCTCGCAAATCGCGATGATTTCGTCGATTTTGACGAAAATTGACCGTCATTTCCATCCCGTTTGAGATATTTCGACGTTTAAGCGCTCTTTTCACTGCACTTTACGCGCCAAATGTAATGCACACACGTTTCAGCGTCGAAACAAGCCCAACGGCTCGCAAATCGCGATGATTTCGTCGATTTTGACGAAAATTGACCGTCATTTCCATCCCGTTTGAGATATTTCGACGTTTAAGCGCTCTTTTCACTGCACTTTACGCGCCAAATGTAATGCACACACGTTTCAGCGTCGAAACAAGCCCGAACGGCTCGCAAATCGCGATGATTTCGTCGATTTTGACGAAAATTGACCGTCATTTCCATCCCGTTTGAGATATTTCGACGTTTAAGCGCTCTTTTCACTGCACTTTACGCGCCAAATGTAATGCACACACGTTTCAGCGTCGAAACAAGCCCAACGGCTCGCAAATCGCGATGATTTCGTCGATTTTGACGAAAATTGACCGTCATTTCCATCCCGTTTGAGATATTTCGACGTTTAAGCGCTCTTTTCACTGCACTTTACGCGCCAAATGTAATGCACACACGTTTCAGCGTCGAAACAAGCCCAACGGCTCGCAAATCGCGATGATTTCGTCGATTTTGACGAAAATTGACCGTCATTTCCATCCCGTTTGAGATATTTCGACGTTTAAGCGCTCTTTTCACTGCACTTTACGCGCCAAATGTAATGCACACACGTTTCAGCGTCGAAACAAGCCCAACGGCTCGCAAATCGCGATGATTTCGTCGATTTTGACGAAAATTGACCGTCATTTCCATCCCGTTTGAGATATTTCGACGTTTAAGCGCTCTTTTCACTGCACTTTACGCGCCAAATGTAATGCACACACGTTTCAGCGTCGAAACAAGCCCAACGGCTCGCAAATCGCGATGATTTCGTCGATTTTGACGAAAATTGACCGTCATTTCCATCCCGTTTGAGATATTTCGACGTTTAAGCGCTCTTTTCACTGCACTTTACGCGCCAAATGTAATGCACACACGTTTCAGCGTCGAAACAAGCCCAACGGCTCGCAAATCGCGATGATTTCGTCGATTTTGACGAAAATTGACCGTCATTTCCATCCCGTTTGAGATATTTCGACGTTTAAGCGCTCTTTTCACTGCACTTTACGCGCCAAATGTAATGCACACAACGTTTCAGCGTCGAAACAAGCCCAACGGCTCGCAAATCGCGATGATTTCGTCGATTTTGACGAAAATTGACCGTCATTTCCATCCCGTTTGAGATATTTCGACGTTTAAGCGCTCTTTTCACTGCACTTTACGCGCCAAATGTAATGCACAACACGTTTCAGCGTCGAAACAAGCCCAACGGCTCGCAAATCGCGATGATTTCGTCGATTTTGACGAAAATTGACCGTCATTTCCATCCCGTTTGAGATATTTCGACGTTTAAGCGCTCTTTTCACTGCACTTTACGCGCCAAATGTAATGCACACACGTTTCAGCGTCGAAACAAGCCCAACGGCTCGCAAATCGCGATGATTTCGTCGATTTTGACGAAAATTGACCGTCATTTCCATCCCGTTTGAGATATTTCGACGTTTAAGCGCTCTTTTCACTGCACTTTACGCGCCAAATGTAATGCACACACGTTTCAGCGTCGAAACAAGCCCAACGGCTCGCAAATCGCGATGATTTCGTCGATTTTGACGAAAATTGACCGTCATTTCCATCCCGTTTGAGATATTTCGACGTTTAAGCGCTCTTTTCACTGCACTTTACGCGCCAAATGTAATGCACACACGTTTCAGCGTCGAAACAAGCCCAACGGCTCGCAAATCGCGATGATTTCGTCGATTTTGACGAAAATTGACCGTCATTTCCATCCCGTTTGAGATATTTCGACGTTTAAGCGCTCTTTTCACTGCACTTTACGCGCCAAATGTAATGCACACACGTTTCAGCGTCGAAACAAGCCCAACGGCTCGCAAATCGCGATGATTTCGTCGATTTTGACGAAAATTGACCGTCATTTCCATCCCGTTTGAGATATTTCGACGTTTAAGCGCTCTTTTCACTGCACTTTACGCGCCAAATGTAATGCACACACGTTTCAGCGTCGAAACAAGCCCGACGGCTCGCAAATCGCGATGATTTCGTCGATTTTGACGAAAATTGACCGTCATTTCCATCCCGTTTGAGATATTTCGACGTTTAAGCGCTCTTTTCACTGCACTTTACGCGCCAAATGTAATGCACACACGTTTCAGCGTCGAAACAAGCCCAACGGCTCGCAAATCGCGATGATTTCGTCGATTTTGACGAAAATTGACCGTCATTTCCATCCCGTTTGAGATATTTCGACGTTTAAGCGCTCTTTTCACTGCACTTTACGCGCCAAATGTAATGCACACACGTTTCAGCGTCGAAACAAGCCCAACGGCTCGCAAATCGCGATGATTTCGTCGATTTTGACGAAAATTGACCGTCATTTCCATCCCGTTTGAGATATTTCGACGTTTAAGCGCTCTTTTCACTGCACTTTACGCGCCAAATGTAATGCACACACGTTTCAGCGTCGAAACAAGCCCAACGGCTCGCAAATCGCGATGATTTCGTCGATTTTGACGAAAATTGACCGTCATTTCCATCCCGTTTGAGATATTTCGACGTTTAAGCGCTCTTTTCACTGCACTTTACGCGCCAAATGTAATGCACACACGTTTCAGCGTCGAAACAAGCCCAACGGCTCGCAAATCGCGATGATTTCGTCGATTTTGACGAAAATTGACCGTCATTTCCATCCCGTTTGAGATATTTCGACGTTTAAGCGCTCTTTTCACTGCACTTTACGCGCCAAATGTAATGCACACACGTTTCAGCGTCGAAACAAGCCCAACGGCTCGCAAATCGCGATGATTTCGTCGATTTTGACGAAAATTGACCGTCATTTCCATCCCGTTTGAGATATTTCGACGTTTAAGCGCTCTTTTCACTGCACTTTACGCGCCAAATGTAATGCACACACGTTTCAGCGTCGAAACAAGCCCAACGGCTCGCAAATCGCGATGATTTCGTCGATTTTGACGAAAATTGACCGTCATTTCCATCCCGTTTGAGATATTTCGACGTTTAAGCGCTCTTTTCACTGCACTTTACGCGCCAAATGTAATGCACACACGTTTCAGCGTCGAAACAAGCCCGACGGCTCGCAAATCGCGATGATTTCGTCGATTTTGACGAAAATTGACCGTCATTTCCATCCCGTTTGAGATATTTCGACGTTTAAGCGCTCTTTTCACTGCACTTTACGCGCCAAATGTAATGCACACACGTTTCAGCGTCGAAACAAGCCCGACGGCTCGCAAATCGCGATGATTTCGTCGATTTTGACGAAAATTGACCGTCATTTCCATCCCGTTTGAGATATTTCGACGTTTAAGCGCTCTTTTCACTGCACTTTACGCGCCAAATGTAATGCACACACGTTTCAGTAGCGTCGAAACAAGCCCAACGGCTCGCAAATCGCGATGATTTCGTCGATTTTGACGAAAATTGACCGTCATTTCCATCCCGTTTGAGATATTTCGACGTTTAAGCGCTCTTTTCACTGCACTTTACGCGCCAAATGTAATGCACACACGTTTCAGCGTCGAAACAAGCCCAACGGCTCGCAAATCGCGATGATTTCGTCGATTTTGACGAAAATTGACCGTCATTTCCATCCCGTTTGAGATATTTCGACGTTTAAGCGCTCTTTTCACTGCACTTTACGCGCCAAATGTAATGCACACACGTTTCAGCGTCGAAACAAGCCCAACGGCTCGCAAATCGCGATGATTTCGTCGATTTTGACGAAAATTGACCGTCATTTCCATCCCGTTTGAGATATTTCGACGTTTAAGCGCTCTTTTCACTGCACTTTACGCGCCAAATGTAATGCACACACGTTTCAGCGTCGAAACAAGCCCGACGGCTCGCAAATCGCGATGATTTCGTCGATTTTGACGAAAATTGACCGTCATTTCCATCCCGTTTGAGATATTTCGACGTTTAAGCGCTCTTTTCACTGCACTTTACGCGCCAAATGTAATGCACACACGTTTCAGCGTCGAAACAAGCCCAACGGCTCGCAAATCGCGATGATTTCGTCGATTTTGACGAAAATTGACCGTCATTTCCATCCCGTTTGAGATATTTCGACGTTTAAGCGCTCTTTTCACTGCACTTTACGCGCCAAATGTAATGCACACACGTTTCAGCGTCGAAACAAGCCCAACGGCTCGCAAATCGCGATGATTTCGTCGATTTTGACGAAAATTGACCGTCATTTCCATCCCGTTTGAGATATTTCGACGTTTAAGCGCTCTTTTCACTGCACTTTACGCGCCAAATGTAATGCACACACGTTTCAGCGTCGAAACAAGCCCAACGGCTCGCAAATCGCGATGATTTCGTCGATTTTGACGAAAATTGACCGTCATTTCCATCCCGTTTGAGATATTTCGACGTTTAAGCGCTCTTTTCACTGCACTTTACGCGCCAAATGTAATGCACACACGTTTCAGCGTCGAAACAAGCCCAACGGCTCGCAAATCGCGATGATTTCGTCGATTTTGACGAAAATTGACCGTCATTTCCATCCCGTTTGAGATATTTCGACGTTTAAGCGCTCTTTTCACTGCACTTTACGCGCCAAATGTAATGCACACACGTTTCAGCGTCGAAACAAGCCCAACGGCTCGCAAATCGCGATGATTTCGTCGATTTTGACGAAAATTGACCGTCATTTCCATCCCGTTTGAGATATTTCGACGTTTAAGCGCTCTTTTCACTGCACTTTACGCGCCAAATGTAATGCACACACGTTTCAGCGTCGAAACAAGCCCGACGGCTCGCAAATCGCGATGATTTCGTCGATTTTGACGAAAATTGACCGTCATTTCCATCCCGTTTGAGATATTTCGACGTTTAAGCGCTCTTTTCACTGCACTTTACGCGCCAAATGTAATGCACACACGTTTCAGCGTCGAAACAAGCCCAACGGCTCGCAAATCGCGATGATTTCGTCGATTTTGACGAAAATTGACCGTCATTTCCATCCCGTTTGAGATATTTCGACGTTTAAGCGCTCTTTTCACTGCACTTTACGCGCCAAATGTAATGCACACACGTTTCAGCGTCGAAACAAGCCCAACGGCTCGCAAATCGCGATGATTTCGTCGATTTTGACGAAAATTGACCGTCATTTCCATCCCGTTTGAGATATTTCGACGTTTAAGCGCTCTTTTCACTGCACTTTACGCGCCAAATGTAATGCACACACGTTTCAGCGTCGAAACAAGCCCAACGGCTCGCAAATCGCGATGATTTCGTCGATTTTGACGAAAATTGACCGTCATTTCCATCCCGTTTGAGATATTTCGACGTTTAAGCGCTCTTTTCACTGCACTTTACGCGCCAAATGTAATGCACACACGTTTCAGCGTCGAAACAAGCCCAACGGCTCGCAAATCGCGATGATTTCGTCGATTTTGACGAAAATTGACCGTCATTTCCATCCCGTTTGAGATATTTCGACGTTTAAGCGCTCTTTTCACTGCACTTTACGCGCCAAATGTAATGCACACACGTTTCAGCGTCGAAACAAGCCCAACGGCTCGCAAATCGCGATGATTTCGTCGATTTTGACGAAAATTGACCGTCATTTCCATCCCGTTTGAGATATTTCGACGTTTAAGCGCTCTTTTCACTGCACTTTACGCGCCAAATGTAATGCACACACGTTTCAGCGTCGAAACAAGCCCAACGGCTCGCAAATCGCGATGATTTCGTCGATTTTGACGAAAATTGACCGTCATTTCCATCCCGTTTGAGATATTTCGACGTTTAAGCGCTCTTTTCACTGCACTTTACGCGCCAAATGTAATGCACACACGTTTCAGCGTCGAAACAAGCCCAACGGCTCGCAAATCGCGATGATTTCGTCGATTTTGACGAAAATTGACCGTCATTTCCATCCCGTTTGAGATATTTCGACGTTTAAGCGCTCTTTTCACTGCACTTTACGCGCCAAATGTAATGCACACACGTTTCAGCGTCGAAACAAGCCCAACGGCTCGCAAATCGCGATGATTTCGTCGATTTTGACGAAAATTGACCGTCATTTCCATCCCGTTTGAGATATTTCGACGTTTAAGCGCTCTTTTCACTGCACTTTACGCGCCAAATGTAATGCACACACGTTTCAGCGTCGAAACAAGCCCAACGGCTCGCAAATCGCGATGATTTCGTCGATTTTGACGAAAATTGACCGTCATTTCCATCCCGTTTGAGATATTTCGACGTTTAAGCGCTCTTTTCACTGCACTTTACGCGCCAAATGTAATGCACACACGTTTCAGCGTCGAAACAAGCCCAACGGCTCGCAAATCGCGATGATTTCGTCGATTTTGACGAAAATTGACCGTCATTTCCATCCCGTTTGAGATATTTCGACGTTTAAGCGCTCTTTTCACTGCACTTTACGCGCCAAATGTAATGCACACACGTTTCAGCGTCGAAACAAGCCCAACGGCTCGCAAATCGCGATGATTTCGTCGATTTTGACGAAAATTGACCGTCATTTCCATCCCGTTTGAGATATTTCGACGTTTAAGCGCTCTTTTCACTGCACTTTACGCGCCAAATGTAATGCACACACGTTTCAGCGTCGAAACAAGCCCAACGGCTCGCAAATCGCGATGATTTCGTCGATTTTGACGAAAATTGACCGTCATTTCCATCCCGTTTGAGATATTTCGACGTTTAAGCGCTCTTTTCACTGCACTTTACGCGCCAAATGTAATGCACACACGTTTCAGCGTCGAAACAAGCCCAACGGCTCGCAAATCGCGATGATTTCGTCGATTTTGACGAAAATTGACCGTCATTTCCATCCCGTTTGAGATATTTCGACGTTTAAGCGCTCTTTTCACTGCACTTTACGCGCCAAATGTAATTGCACACACGTTTCAGCGTCGAAACAAGCCCGACGGCTCGCAAATCGCGATGATTTCGTCGATTTTGACGAAAATTGACCGTCATTTCCATCCCGTTTGAGATATTTCGACGTTTAAGCGCTCTTTTCACTGCACTTTACGCGCCAAATGTAATGCACACACGTTTCAGCGTCGAAACAAGCCCAACGGCTCGCAAATCGCGATGATTTCGTCGATTTTGACGAAAATTGACCGTCATTTCCATCCCGTTTGAGATATTTCGACGTTTAAGCGCTCTTTTCACTGCACTTTACGCGCCAAATGTAATGCAAACACGTTTCAGCGTCGAAACAAGCCCAACGGCTCGCAAATCGCGATGATTTCGTCGATTTTGACGAAAATTGACCGTCATTTCCATCCCGTTTGAGATATTTCGACGTTTAAGCGCTCTTTTCACTGCACTTTACGCGCCAAATGTAATGCACACACGTTTCAGCGTCGAAACAAGCCCAACGGCTCGCAAATCGCGATGATTTCGTCGATTTTGACGAAAATTGACCGTCATTTCCATCCCGTTTGAGATATTTCGACGTTTAAGCGCTCTTTTCACTGCACTTTACGCGCCAAATGTAATGCACACACGTTTCAGCGTCGAAACAAGCCCGACGGCTCGCAAATCGCGATGATTTCGTCGATTTTGACGAAAATTGACCGTCATTTCCATCCCGTTTGAGATATTTCGACGTTTAAGCGCTCTTTTCACTGCACTTTACGCGCCAAATGTAATGCACACACGTTTCAGCGTCGAAACAAGCCCAACGGCTCGCAAATCGCGATGATTTCGTCGATTTTGACGAAAATTGACCGTCATTTCCATCCCGTTTGAGATATTTCGACGTTTAAGCGCTCTTTTCACTGCACTTTACGCGCCAAATGTAATGCACACACGTTTCAGCGTCGAAACAAGCCCAACGGCTCGCAAATCGCGATGATTTCGTCGATTTTGACGAAAATTGACCGTCATTTCCATCCCGTTTGAGATATTTCGACGTTTAAGCGCTCTTTTCACTGCACTTTACGCGCCAAATGTAATGCACACACGTTTCAGCGTCGAAACAAGCCCGACGGCTCGCAAATAAAAATAAGTTTCAGTAAAAACCCAACGCTCGCAAATCGCGATGATTTCGTCGATTTTGACGAAAATTGACCGTCATTTCCATCCCGTTTGAGATATTTCGACGTTTAAGCGCTCTTTTCACTGCACTTTACGCGCCAAATGTAATGCACACACGTTTCAGCGTCGAAACAAGCCCAACGGCTCGCAAATCGCGATGATTTCGTCGATTTTGACGAAAATTGACCGTCATTTCCATCCCGTTTGAGATATTTCGACGTTTAAGCGCTCTTTTCACTGCACTTTACGCGCCAAATGTAATGCAAACACGTTTCAGCGTCGAAACAAGCCCAACGGCTCGCAAATCGCGATGATTTCGTCGATTTTGACGAAAATTGACCGTCATTTCCATCCCGTTTGAGATATTTCGACGTTTAAGCGCTCTTTTCACTGCACTTTACGCGCCAAATGTAATGCACACACGTTTCAGCGTCGAAACAAGCCCAACGGCTCGCAAATCGCGATGATTTCGTCGATTTTGACGAAAATTGACCGTCATTTCCATCCCGTTTGAGATATTTCGACGTTTAAGCGCTCTTTTCACTGCACTTTACGCGCCAAATGTAATGCACACACGTTTCAGCGTCGAAACAAGCCCAACGGCTCGCAAATCGCGATGATTTCGTCGATTTTGACGAAAATTGACCGTCATTTCCATCCCGTTTGAGATATTTCGACGTTTAAGCGCTCTTTTCACTGCACTTTACGCGCCAAATGTAATGCACACACGTTTCAGCGTCGAAACAAGCCCAACGGCTCGCAAATCGCGATGATTTCGTCGATTTTGACGAAAATTGACCGTCATTTCCATCCCGTTTGAGATATTTCGACGTTTAAGCGCTCTTTTCACTGCACTTTACGCGCCAAATGTAATGCACACACGTTTCAGCGTCGAAACAAGCCCAACGGCTCGCAAATCGCGATGATTTCGTCGATTTTGACGAAAATTGACCGTCATTTCCATCCCGTTTGAGATATTTCGACGTTTAAGCGCTCTTTTCACTGCACTTTACGCGCCAAATGTAATGCACACACGTTTCAGCGTCGAAACAAGCCCAACGGCTCGCAAATCGCGATGATTTCGTCGATTTTGACGAAAATTGACCGTCATTTCCATCCCGTTTGAGATATTTCGACGTTTAAGCGCTCTTTTCACTGCACTTTACGCGCCAAATGTAATGCACACACGTTTCAGCGTCGAAACAAGCCCAACGGCTCGCAAATCGCGATGATTTCGTCGATTTTGACGAAAATTGACCGTCATTTCCATCCCGTTTGAGATATTTCGACGTTTAAGCGCTCTTTTCACTGCACTTTACGCGCCAAATGTAATGCACACACGTTTCAGCGTCGAAACAAGCCCAACGGCTCGCAAATCGCGATGATTTCGTCGATTTTGACGAAAATTGACCGTCATTTCCATCCCGTTTGAGATATTTCGACGTTTAAGCGCTCTTTTCACTGCACTTTACGCGCCAAATGTAATGCACACACGTTTCAGCGTCGAAACAAGCCCAACGGCTCGCAAATCGCGATGATTTCGTCGATTTTGACGAAAATTGACCGTCATTTCCATCCCGTTTGAGATATTTCGACGTTTAAGCGCTCTTTTCACTGCACTTTACGCGCCAAATGTAATGCACACACGTTTCAGCGTCGAAACAAGCCCAACGGCTCGCAAATCGCGATGATTTCGTCGATTTTGACGAAAATTGACCGTCATTTCCATCCCGTTTGAGATATTTCGACGTTTAAGCGCTCTTTTCACTGCACTTTACGCGCCAAATGTAATGCACACACGTTTCAGCGTCGAAACAAGCCCAACGGCTCGCAAATCGCGATGATTTCGTCGATTTTGACGAAAATTGACCGTCATTTCCATCCCGTTTGAGATATTTCGACGTTTAAGCGCTCTTTTCACTGCACTTTACGCGCCAAATGTAATGCACACACGTTTCAGCGTCGAAACAAGCCCAACGGCTCGCAAATCGCGATGATTTCGTCGATTTTGACGAAAATTGACCGTCATTTCCATCCCGTTTGAGATATTTCGACGTTTAAGCGCTCTTTTCACTGCACTTTACGCGCCAAATGTAATGCACACACGTTTATAAAATTTCAGCGTCGAAACAAGCCCAACGGCTCGCAAATCGCGATGATTTCGTCGATTTTGACGAAAATTGACCGTCATTTCCATCCCGTTTGAGATATTTCGACGTTTAAGCGCTCTTTTCACTGCACTTTACGCGCCAAATGTAATGCACACACGTTTCAGCGTCGAAACAAGCCCAACGGCTCGCAAATCGCGATGATTTCGTCGATTTTGACGAAAATTGACCGTCATTTCCATCCCGTTTGAGATATTTCGACGTTTAAGCGCTCTTTTCACTGCACTTTACGCGCCAAATGTAATGCACACACGTTTCAGCGTCGAAACAAGCCCAACGGCTCGCAAATCGCGATGATTTCGTCGATTTTGACGAAAATTGACCGTCATTTCCATCCCGTTTGAGATATTTCGACGTTTAAGCGCTCTTTTCACTGCACTTTACGCGCCAAATGTAATGCACACACGTTTCAGCGTCGAAACAAGCCCAACGGCTCGCAAATCGCGATGATTTCGTCGATTTTGACGAAAATTGACCGTCATTTCCATCCCGTTTGAGATATTTCGACGTTTAAGCGCTCTTTTCACTGCACTTTACGCGCCAAATGTAATGCACACACGGTTTCAGCGTCGAAACAAGCCCAACGGCTCGCAAATCGCGATGATTTCGTCGATTTTGACGAAAATTGACCGTCATTTCCATCCCGTTTGAGATATTTCGACGTTTAAGCGCTCTTTTCACTGCACTTTACGCGCCAAATGTAATGCACACACGTTTCAGCGTCGAAACAAGCCCAACGGCTCGCAAATCGCGATGATTTCGTCGATTTTGACGAAAATTGACCGTCATTTCCATCCCGTTTGAGATATTTCGACGTTTAAGCGCTCTTTTCACTGCACTTTACGCGCCAAATGTAATGCACACACGTTTCAGCGTCGAAACAAGCCCAACGGCTCGCAAATCGCGATGATTTCGTCGATTTTGACGAAAATTGACCGTCATTTCCATCCCGTTTGAGATATTTCGACGTTTAAGCGCTCTTTTCACTGCACTTTACGCGCCAAATGTAATGCACACACGTTTCAGCGTCGAAACAAGCCCAACGGCTCGCAAATCGCGATGATTTCGTCGATTTTGACGAAAATTGACCGTCATTTCCATCCCGTTTGAGATATTTCGACGTTTAAGCGCTCTTTTCACTGCACTTTACGCGCCAAATGTAATGCACACACGTTTCAGCGTCGAAACAAGCCCAACGGCTCGCAAATCGCGATGATTTCGTCGATTTTGACGAAAATTGACCGTCATTTCCATCCCGTTTGAGATATTTCGACGTTTAAGCGCTCTTTTCACTGCACTTTACGCGCCAAATGTAATGCACACACGTTTCAGCGTCGAAACAAGCCCAACGGCTCGCAAATCGCGATGATTTCGTCGATTTTGACGAAAATTGACCGTCATTTCCATCCCGTTTGAGATATTTCGACGTTTAAGCGCTCTTTTCACTGCACTTTACGCGCCAAATGTAATGCACACACGTTTCAGCGTCGAAACAAGCCCAACGGCTCGCAAATCTTTAATCCAAATCGCGATGATTTCGTCGATTTTGACGAAAATTGACCGTCATTTCCATCCCGTTTGAGATATTTCGACGTTTAAGCGCTCTTTTCACTGCACTTTACGCGCCAAATGTAATGCACACACGTTTCAGCGTCGAAACAAGCCCGACGGCTCGCAAATCGCGATGATTTCGTCGATTTTGACGAAAATTGACCGTCATTTCCATCCCGTTTGAGATATTTCGACGTTTAAGCGCTCTTTTCACTGCACTTTACGCGCCAAATGTAATGCACACACGTTTCAGCGTCGAAACAAGCCCGACGGCTCGCAAATCGCGATGATTTAGTCGATTTTGACGAAAATTGACCGTCATTTCCATCCCGTTTGAGATATTTCGACGTTTAAGCGCTCTTTTCACTGCACTTTACGCGCCAAATGTAATGCACACACGTTTCAGCGTCGAAACAAGCCCAACGGCTCGCAAATCGCGATGATTTCGTCGATTTTGACGAAAATTGACCGTCATTTCCATCCCGTTTGAGATATTTCGACGTTTAAGCGCTCTTTTCACTGCACTTTACGCGCCAAATGTAATGCACACACACGTTTCAGCGTCGAAACAAGCCCAACGGCTCGCAAATCGCGATGATTTCGTCGATTTTGACGAAAATTGACCGTCATTTCCATCCCGTTTGAGATATTTCGACGTTTAAGCGCTCTTTTCACTGCACTTTACGCGCCAAATGTAATGCACACACCGTTTCAGCGTCGAAACAAGCCCAACGGCTCGCAAATCGCGATGATTTCGTCGATTTTGACGAAAATTGACCGTCATTTCCATCCCGTTTGAGATATTTCGACGTTTAAGCGCTCTTTTCACTGCACTTTACGCGCCAAATGTAATGCAAACACGTTTCAGCGTCGAAACAAGCCCAACGGCTCGCAAATCGCGATGATTTCGTCGATTTTGACGAAAATTGACCGTCATTTCCATCCCGTTTGAGATATTTCGACGTTTAAGCGCTCTTTTCACTGCACTTTACGCGCCAAATGTAATGCACACACGTTTCAGCGTCGAAACAAGCCCAACGGCTCGCAAATCGCGATGATTTCGTCGATTTTGACGAAAATTGACCGTCATTTCCATCCCGTTTGAGATATTTCGACGTTTAAGCGCTCTTTTCACTGCACTTTACGCGCCAAATGTAATGCACACACGTTTCAGCGTCGAAACAAGCCCAACGGCTCGCAAATCGCGATGATTTCGTCGATTTTGACGAAAATTGACCGTCATTTCCATCCCGTTTGAGATATTTCGACGTTTAAGCGCTCTTTTCACTGCACTTTACGCGCCAAATGTAATGCACACACGTTTCAGCGTCGAAACAAGCCCAACGGCTCGCAAATCGCGATGATTTCGTCGATTTTGACGAAAATTGACCGTCATTTCCATCCCGTTTGAGATATTTCGACGTTTAAGCGCTCTTTTCACTGCACTTTACGCGCCAAATGTAATGCACACACGTTTCAGCGTCGAAACAAGCCCAACGGCTCGCAAATCGCGATGATTTCGTCGATTTTGACGAAAATTGACCGTCATTTCCATCCCGTTTGAGATATTTCGACGTTTAAGCGCTCTTTTCACTGCACTTTACGCGCCAAATGTAATGCACACACGTTTCAGCGTCGAAACAAGCCCAACGGCTCGCAAATCGCGATGATTTCGTCGATTTTGACGAAAATTGACCGTCATTTCCATCCCGTTTGAGATATTTCGACGTTTAAGCGCTCTTTTCACTGCACTTTACGCGCCAAATGTAATGCACACACGTTTCAGCGTCGAAACAAGCCCAACGGCTCGCAAATCGCGATGATTTCGTCGATTTTGACGAAAATTGACCGTCATTTCCATCCCGTTTGAGATATTTCGACGTTTAAGCGCTCTTTTCACTGCACTTTACGCGCCAAATGTAATGCAAACACGTTTCAGCGTCGAAACAAGCCCAACGGCTCGCAAATCGCGATGATTTCGTCGATTTTGACGAAAATTGACCGTCATTTCCATCCCGTTTGAGATATTTCGACGTTTAAGCGCTCTTTTCACTGCACTTTACGCGCCAAATGTAATGCAAACACGTTTCAGCGTCGAAACAAGCCCAACGGCTCGCAAATCGCGATGATTTCGTCGATTTTGACGAAAATTGACCGTCATTTCCATCCCGTTTGAGATATTTCGACGTTTAAGCGCTCTTTTCACTGCACTTTACGCGCCAAATGTAATGCACACACGTTTCAGCGTCGAAACAAGCCCAACGGCTCGCAAATCGCGATGATTTCGTCGATTTTGACGAAAATTGACCGTCATTTCCATCCCGTTTGAGATATTTCGACGTTTAAGCGCTCTTTTCACTGCACTTTACGCGCCAAATGTAATGCAAACACGTTTCAGCGTCGAAACAAGCCCAACGGCTCGCAAATCGCGATGATTTCGTCGATTTTGACGAAAATTGACCGTCATTTCCATCCCGTTTGAGATATTTCGACGTTTAAGCGCTCTTTTCACTGCACTTTACGCGCCAAATGTAATGCAAACACGTTTCAGCGTCGAAACAAGCCCAACGGCTCGCAAATCGCGATGATTTCGTCGATTTTGACGAAAATTGACCGTCATTTCCATCCCGTTTGAGATATTTCGACGTTTAAGCGCTCTTTTCACTGCACTTTACGCGCCAAATGTAATGCACACACGTTTCAGCGTCGAAACAAGCCCAACGGCTCGCAAATCGCGATGATTTCGTCGATTTTGACGAAAATTGACCGTCATTTCCATCCCGTTTGAGATATTTCGACGTTTAAGCGCTCTTTTCACTGCACTTTACGCGCCAAATGTAATGCACACACGTTTCAGCGTCGAAAAACATTTCACGTCGAAACAAGCCCAACGGCTCGCAAATCGCGATGATTTCGTCGATTTTGACGAAAATTGACCGTCATTTCCATCCCGTTTGAGATATTTCGACGTTTAAGCGCTCTTTTCACTGCACTTTACGCGCCAAATGTAATGCACACACGTTTCAGCGTCGAAACAAGCCCAACGGCTCGCAAATCGCGATGATTTCGTCGATTTTGACGAAAATTGACCGTCATTTCCATCCCGTTTGAGATATTTCGACGTTTAAGCGCTCTTTTCACTGCACTTTACGCGCCAAATGTAATGCACACACGTTTCAGCGTCGAAACAAGCCCAACGGCTCGCAAATCGCGATGATTTCGTCGATAACTGATTTCTCGATTTTGACGAAAATTGACCGTCATTTCCATCCCGTTTGAGATATTTCGACGTTTAAGCGCTCTTTTCACTGCACTTTACGCGCCAAATGTAATGCACACACGTTTCAGCGTCGAAACAAGCCCAACGGCTCGCAAATCGCGATGATTTCGTCGATTTTGACGAAAATTGACCGTCATTTCCATCCCGTTTGAGATATTTCGACGTTTAAGCGCTCTTTTCACTGCACTTTACGCGCCAAATGTAATGCACACACGTTTCAGCGTCGAAACAAGCCCAACGGCTCGCAAATCGCGATGATTTCGTCGATTTTGACGAAAATTGACCGTCATTTCCATCCCGTTTGAGATATTTCGACGTTTAAGCGCTCTTTTCACTGCACTTTACGCGCCAAATGTAATGCACGTTTCAGCGTCGAAACAAGCCCAACGGCTCGCAAATCGCGATGATTTCGTCGATTTTGACGAAAATTGACCGTCATTTCCATCCCGTTTGAGATATTTCGACGTTTAAGCGCTCTTTTCACTGCACTTTACGCGCCAAATGTAATGCACACACGTTTCAGCGTCGAAACAAGCCCAACGGCTCGCAAATCGCGATGATTTCGTCGATTTTGACGAAAATTGACCGTCATTTCCATCCCGTTTGAGATATTTCGACGTTTAAGCGCTCTTTCA
>JACSOB010000359.1:0-20406 GCA_019677175.1 Bombus sylvicola | reverse complement strand
ATAATTTCGTTGCCCTCGAGAATCGAATTAGAACTTCGTATCATCGGTCTCGTTCTATTTTCGCGAACGGTTTCGAAGATAGAATCATTGTTCAAACTCTAAATAAAAAGGAATTGTCCGCTGTGTCGGCTTGTGCGAACGGTGTTTTCAGCTACTGAACCACCCACTGATCTTCGCATTCCTCCTCCCATTGTTGGCAAAATATTGCCCGTCTTTGGGCAAGGCTTGCGAAATCACACAAATCCCGCACAGAGGACTATTAAATACATCGTAACGGTCAATCGAAAATTAAAAGCAATACCGGCATTGCTAATAACCGATATTCTTGCCATCATTGCGTGCGATTATAAGAGAGAAATAGCAAAACAACTTCCCTTCGGAAATTTAACCAAAGGATCGTTCGCTGTGTTGGCTTGTGCAAACGGTGTTTTCGATTATCAAAACACCCATCGATCTTCGCATTCCTTCTCCCACTGTTGGTAAAATACTACCCGTCTTTGGGCAAGGCTTGCGAAATCACACGAGTCCCACACAGAGAGGATCGTTAGAATCATCCTCGATTATTAAACTCGAAAGGCAAGGAAATCGTGGTAACGGAATCAATCGTAGTAAATGAATTGAGTTTCGGTTCTAACGGCAAACTATTACAGTGAAATTAAAAGAGAAGAAGAAGTCGAACGTAAAATAAATTTATATAAAACAACGAAAATCTCACATTCCTATCAAATCCAGCAACGCTAAAGATATATATATATATACATCCGGCTAATAAACATATATATAAAGGTAATAATCTAAGCAATTCTACATTCAAATAAAATCCGTTCAACGAGGACAAATAATTATTAATCCCAGCTTTAATCCTCTCCCGTGCCAGTATTCCTGCACATCGCAGGTTAGCCGAAAAGTGAAATTCGTTTACCAGTTGCATTAAGCATCAGTTAACGCTACCCATTAAACGGAAAATTAATAAAAATATAATATTTCGAAATAGTCCTTAGACTATTTCTGGTGGCAGCAACTACCGTATTAATTAGAAATTTAAACCAGTATCGCATACACAATAATATCAATTCAATTTATCTTCAGACTAAATTCAAACTCAACAACAAAAAAAAAATTTTCCGTAAACTCTAAATTTAAAAATTTGATCAATGTCAACAAACTAATACGTAACACGAGCCGTTGGGCTTGTTTCGACGCTGAAACGTGTGTGCATTACATTTGGCGCGTAAAGTGCAGTGAAAAGAGCGCTTAAACGTCGAAATATCTCAAACGGGATGGAAATGACGGTCAATTTTCGTCAAAATCGACGAAATCATCGCGATTTGCGAGCCGTTGGGCTTGTTTCGACGCTGAAACGTGTGTGCATTACATTTGGCGCGTAAAGTGCAGTGAAAAGAGCGCTTAAACGTCGAAATATCTCAAACGGGATGGAAATGACGGTCAATTTTCGTCAAAATCGACGAAATCATCGCGATTTGCGAGCCGTTGGGCTTGTTTCGACGCTGAAACGTGTGTGCATTACATTTGGCGCGTAAAGTGCAGTGAAAAGAGCGCTTAAACGTCGAAATATCTCAAACGGGATGGAAATGACGGTCAATTTTCGTCAAAATCGACGAAATCATCGCGATTTGCGAGCCGTTGGGCTTGTTTCGACGCTGAAACGTGTGTGCATTACATTTGGCGCGTAAAGTGCAGTGAAAAGAGCGCTTAAACGTCGAAATATCTCAAACGGGATGGAAATGACGGTCAATTTTCGTCAAAATCGACGAAATCATCGCGATTTGCGAGCCGTTGGGCTTGTTTCGACGCTGAAACGTGTGTGCATTACATTTGGCGCGTAAAGTGCAGTGAAAAGAGCGCTTAAACGTCGAAATATCTCAAACGGGATGGAAATGACGGTCAATTTTCGTCAAAATCGACGAAATCATCGCGATTTGCGAGCCGTTGGGCTTGTTTCGACGCTGAAACGTGTGTGCATTACATTTGGCGCGTAAAGTGCAGTGAAAAGAGCGCTTAAACGTCGAAATATCTCAAACGGGATGGAAATGACGGTCAATTTTCGTCAAAATCGACGAAATCATCGCGATTTGCGAGCCGTTGGGCTTGTTTCGACGCTGAAACGTGTGTGCATTACATTTGGCGCGTAAAGTGCAGTGAAAAGAGCGCTTAAACGTCGAAATATCTCAAACGGGATGGAAATGACGGTCAATTTTCGTCAAAATCGACGAAATCATCGCGATTTGCGAGCCGTTGGGCTTGTTTCGACGCTGAAACGTGTGTGCATTACATTTGGCGCGTAAAGTGCAGTGAAAAGAGCGCTTAAACGTCGAAATATCTCAAACGGGATGGAAATGACGGTCAATTTTCGTCAAAATCGACGAAATCATCGCGATTTGCGAGCCGTTGGGCTTGTTTCGACGCTGAAACGTGTGTGCATTACATTTGGCGCGTAAAGTGCAGTGAAAAGAGCGCTTAAACGTCGAAATATCTCAAACGGGATGGAAATGACGGTCAATTTTCGTCAAAATCGACGAAATCATCGCGATTTGCGAGCCGTTGGGCTTGTTTCGACGCTGAAACGTGTGTGCATTACATTTGGCGCGTAAAGTGCAGTGAAAAGAGCGCTTAAACGTCGAAATATCTCAAACGGGATGGAAATGACGGTCAATTTTCGTCAAAATCGACGAAATCATCGCGATTTGCGAGCCGTTGGGCTTGTTTCGACGCTGAAACGTGTGTGCATTACATTTGGCGCGTAAAGTGCAGTGAAAAGAGCGCTTAAACGTCGAAATATCTCAAACGGGATGGAAATGACGGTCAATTTTCGTCAAAATCGACGAAATCATCGCGATTTGCGAGCCGTTGGGCTTGTTTCGACGCTGAAACGTGTGTGCATTACATTTGGCGCGTAAAGTGCAGTGAAAAGAGCGCTTAAACGTCGAAATATCTCAAACGGGATGGAAATGACGGTCAATTTTCGTCAAAATCGACGAAATCATCGCGATTTGCGAGCCGTTGGGCTTGTTTCGACGCTGAAACGTGTGTGCATTACATTTGGCGCGTAAAGTGCAGTGAAAAGAGCGCTTAAACGTCGAAATATCTCAAACGGGATGGAAATGAACGGTCAATTTTCGCATCAAAATCGAGATTAACAGATCCAACCAATAAATAAAATACATAATACAAACAATTCTGAATAAAACAGGAAATAAGAATAACTATAAAAGGGTAAAAATAATTGAAACGCCAGGAATATATATATATAAATATATTTCAATCAATCAATTTGGAGAGTTACATATAAGTATAAAAACATATATGCTTAACATGTAATAACCTAGTGAATATTAGAGACAGTGCTTCCAATACTACGCAATAAATACAAAATTATCAAATTATAAAATATAAGTATACATGATGTCGAAAACTAATAGTTTAAACATACAATATCGTATTATTAGAGAAATGAAGGTTACGTTGTCAGAAATATATATATTGTGTGCGAATTTTATCAAACCGATAATCTAAGATACATACTTAAAACTAGCCTGCATTCCGGTAAAAGATAAATAAATAATTGACATTTCATTTCGTATGAATACTACACCGCCAAGAGAAATATGCATATGAATACGTATATATATATATATGCATGTGTGCGCGTATGTTTTATAGTATCGAATACTCTATAAAATAAACTACTCAAAACAATAAATAACGCAATCGAAGAATTACAAACGCACAACATAAAATATATATATATATGCGTATATTCACACGAACAATACTTTAAAAAGCAATATTAATAAGTAAATGTTTAATTGCGGTAGAATAAGGAAAACGAGCGGCAGACAATTACTTCGATATTAAACAAAATTTAAAGACCCGTTACTATAACTTTGCTGATGACATTCACGAGCAACCATGTTAGATTTACACGCGTCACGGCAATAGGAATATTAAGGATTAACGGAAGTCAGGCGCGAGAAATAAATCATGAAAACATGTTGTTAACACTTTTCTTTAATAAAATATGTGCGCAACTACAAATGTAAAAATATATATATATATATATATATATATATATATATATAATCAATTAAAAAAGGGAAATATAGAATTAAAATACATATATTTAACGAACATAAAATAGATATCATATTCAAAATATATATATATATATATATATATATATATATATATATATATAAAAAAAAAACAAAAGGCGTTTGAAAGAAAAATAATAATAAGGAACTTCCGAACGTCGATCACCGAAACCTAAGGGAAACATCAAAATCGCAAAAACAATCATAAGCGTACCCCCCAGCGGACCACCACGCCGTGGGGATGGCATTATAAATAAGTGAGCAACGTAGAGCAGAAAGATTACAGAGACTACTAGGACTACGATAGATAGTATCATTTAGCGATTAACATTATTATTCTGGTGAACATTAGTACGCTCAATCATCATTTATTATTCCGGTGAATATTCTTATTACATTGCTCACTCATTAACATTATCGTTATTATACTCACCAATTATCGATCAACATTATCATCCTGGTGAATATTCTTATTACATTATTCTTTGTTCATTATTATTGCGATCCTCGTTATTACGGTTTATAATTATTTTGTTCACTTTTGTTAATTATTTCGTTACTACGTTCGTTATCGCGCTCATCTTTAGAAATTTTGTATAGTATTTCGCGCTTCGGAGTCTTTAGTTTTTGGTCAAGAAAGAGAGCCGCGACCAAGGAAAGAGAGAATTTATCTTGAACGCGCATTGTAATTGCGGTATTAATCCAGTCAGTAAATTGTTCTGTCCGTACCGAAATAGAAAAATAAAGTAAAAGTTGATAGTAAACTATATTCGAGTTCAAGTAATAAACCTAGTAAAACCTTCGACGACCAACGGAGCAGCTGAGGTAAATGGCGCCAGACAGCGCCTACTCCTCAAGGTAAGAAAATTAATTTTGAGAATTTCCTTCTTCTCTGATAATTTCGTTGCCCTCGAGAATCGAATTAGAACTTCGTATCATCGGTCTCGTTCTATTTTCGCGAACGGTTTCGAAGATAGAATCATTGTTCAAACTCTAAATAAAAAAGGAATTGTCCGCTGTGTCGGCTTGTGCGAACAGTGTTTTCAGCTACTGAACCACCCACTGATCTTCGCATTCCTCCTCCCATTGTTGGCAAAATATTGCCCGTCTTTGGGCAAGGCTTGCGAAATCACACAAATCCCGCACAGAGAGGACTATTAAATACATCGTAACGGTCAATCGAAAATTAAAAAGCAATACCGGCATTGCTAATAACCGATATTCTTGCCATCATTGCGCGCGATTATAAGAGAGAAATAGCAAAACAACTTCCCTTCGGAAATTTAACCAAAGGATCGTTCGCTGTGTTGGCTTGTGCAAACGGTGTTTTCGATTATCAAAACACCCATCGATCTTCGCATTCCTTCTCCCACTGTTGGTAAAATACTACCCGTCTTTGGGCAAGGCTTGCGAAATCACACGAGTCCCACACAGAGAGGATCGTTAGAATCATCCTCGATTATTAAACTCGAAAGGCAAGGAAATCGTGGTAACGGAATCAATCGTAGTAAAATGAATTGAGTTTCGGTTCTAACGGCAAACTATTACAGTGAAATTAAAAGAGAAGAAGAAGTCGAACGTAAAAAAAAAAATTTATATAAAACAACGAAAATCTCACATTCCTATCAAATCCAGCAACGCTAAAGATATATATATATATACATCCGGCTAATAAACATATATATAAAGGTAATAATCTAAGCAATTCTACATTCAAATAAAATCCGTTCAACGAGGACAAATAATTATTAATCCCAGCTTTAATCCTCTCCCGTGCCAGTATTCCTGCACATCGCAGGTTAGCCGAAAAGTGAAATTCGTTTACCAGTTGCATTAAGCATCAGTTAACGCTACCCATTAAACGGAAAATTAATAAAAATATAATATTTCGAAATAGTCCTTAGACTATTTCTGGTGGCAGCAACTACCGTATTAATTAGAAATTTAAACCAGTATCGCATACACAATAATATCAATTCAATTTATCTTCAGACTAAATTCAAACTCAACAACAAAAAAAAAAATTTTCCGTAAACTCTAAATTTAAAAATTTGATCAATGTCAACAAACTAATACGTAACAGGAAAATATTTTGGTAAGAGCGGTGGGATACGCTTCACGGAGGATTAAAGTTGGTTTAAATAGTTCGTTACGCTCCATAGAAGATTAAGGTTGTTACGCTTGTCGATAAAATATATATATATATATATATAAAGAAACAATGACGACTCAAGTGGAATCGTTGGACGAAGAAATGGCCTTGACATTGTCGGAAAAGCTTAAAGCATGGGATGCGACCTTTCGTGATATGAGTGCAAAAATCACCGAATTACAAAGCGGCTTATTCGAACTTAAAACAAAACAAGAACCTAAAACGCCCGTATCACCGCCGACAACGCGACAAGAAACGGTTCAGCCGAGTGGACATATCCAGCCAATTAAATTAAAAGACGCGATCGAATCGGTGCCAGTGTTTGACGGATACCGACCATCGGTATTCCAGTTTTTAAGAGCTTGTGAGCGCGCACGAAATATGATTCCCAGGTATCAAGAACCTCAGTTAGTAAAATTATTAACGAACAAGCTTCGCGGACACGCGTTTCTCGCCGTAGAAGACACGGAAGTGACAAGTTTAAACGATTTCGGGAATAAATTAAAAGACATGTTCGCTCCGGGAAAAACAGTTAACGCATATAAAGGAGAATTAGCCACGATATTTCAACGACCGGGAGAAGATATTTGGGACTACATAGATCGCGTCAAAGACCTCAGACTGGCGATAATGAGCGGAGAAAGATGCGAGTACGGCACCGTATTTCAAGAAAGGATAGATCGAGACACGAGGGAAGCTTTCGTTAAGGGGCTCCCAAACGAGGTGTATATACGAGTAAAGATAGCAGGATACCAATCTTTGGACGATGCGTACTGCCAAGCCGTAAAAGCAACACGAGAATTAAAAGAAGCAAATGATAGAATACGATACCAACATTCGATACCTCCGAATAATTATAACCGAAACAACCGCCAGGACTGGAGATTTATACCGCCGTCGCGGAAACATTTAAACAACCCGGGGATAAAAGAAGATGTTAGGAAAGAAGCAAGAGCAACAATTCGGGAAGAAAAATGTATAAATAAATACCTCGATAGAAATCCAAATCAAAAAAGGGAGAATGTCACGTTAAATAATGAAGCGGAAATTAGGAAATTGAACGACGAGACGACAGGCAACGCTTATCCACTGCCTAATATCACGGAGATATTGGACCCGCTGGGAAGTACGAATTGCCTCTCTACGTTCGACTCGACAAAGATACGAAAACAGGACTCCACGAATCTCGTAAATGTCTCCACCACAATAGGAAAAAGGGTAGCGAACGTATCTCACTCAAAAATTTCTATAAAACCATCGGAAAGTAACTTTATCGAACTCAAAGCCAAATCATTAAAATGCAAGAAGGTTCAGATTACACAGAACGAAAATATAGCTATCCCTAAATCTAAAATAGAATTTATAAGCGAAGAAGTTTGTAATAAAAATCCAAAGAATAATTCTAAATCTACCGAAAATATTCCCAAACGTTCCATACAAATAAACAATAATTTAATTATAATGAGCACTTCCAGTGAAAATATTCATACTGAAAAGGTAGAGAAAAATCAACATGTTGCGAATAAAGTAAATAAAGAAGGAAAAAGGGTAATTAAGGAAAAGGATTCTAAACATTTTCAAGCTGAAGAAACGCAAGTTCAACAGGCTCAAGGAAATCAAACGAGTAAAAAAGGGGAATTACCAGTCGAAAATACGTGTGTATACTTGAATAAATACGCTAGCCATTGGATTATAATTGGATTAAAAATACTTTGTTGTTTACTACATCTAGTATTTGACGTAGGCAACACGAGTGTTGATCTTATGAATCCTCCTGGAAAACATAGATGGTATCATACTATACTATATCTAAAATATTTTTGGATTAATATAGCTATAGCATTTTCAAAAATTTGTATCTTGAATGCTATTGGCAAACAATTGGATAACTGGATCGGTGTCAGTAAACCTGGGTTCTGGCGCAAAATAAAAACTAAAATAAAGAAAGGGAAGAAAATAGTAATCGGATACACGCTAGTCTTGAAGCCAACATTGCAAAGTTTAAATGAAACGATAATCGAAGAGGACGTGAAACCAACATGCGCAGATTACCTTAGAGGTTTGTTCCATAAAATTTACACTCTACAACAAATGACAAGAGAAAACTTGATAAAATCCAAACTGAGATCAAAGGAATATTACGACCGACGAACCAACCCCCAAGATTTTAAAGCAGGAGATTCGATATATTTGCTAAAAGAACCTAGTAAAGGAAAATTCTCCGATCAATATACTGGGCCACACAAAGTGCTAGAAATCTTGCAGAACCAAAACGTCAAGATTGAAGTGAAAGGGATTCCGCGAACGGTGCACTTAAACAAGTTAAAACTAGCGCATAATCGAAATAAGCAATGAATAAAGCGATTTCAGTGGGCAACGTAGTGCAGTAGTATATGCTGTAGTGCTGTTCGTCGAATAATGCAGATATCGAACACCTAAAAGGAAAAAGGAAAATTATTATACTTGTTTCAATTATTGCTTAAATATAAAACGTGTTAACTCAATAAACAATTAACTAGCGAAAGTAGGAGTTACCTTGTGAACAAGTGATCAGCACACAAGGGAATGTACGTGCAAGTATAAGCTATGGATTGTTGTTCGTGGAACGCAATGTATGACAGCTACCTAAAATAAGTGAATAAATTAGTTCCAATTGTCTCAGTGCAAAATACAAGGTTACTAAAAGTTATAACTATATTATGGATAAATCAAAAGGAGGTGTGACACTGTTCGTCGAACAATACAGATAGCGAAAACCTAAAAAAAAAAAAAAAAGAAAATTATTATGTGTACTCCAATTATTGTTTAAAATATACAACGGGTCGATTCAGTAAATAATTAAAAGAAGGGAAAGTGAAAGTTACCTTGTAAACAAGTAATCATCATACAAGAGGGTCTACGTGCAAAATAGGTTATGGCTCCCCTGCTTGCGGAACACCATGCACCAGCTGGAAATAAACAAACGAATTAACTTCAATAGCCTTAATGCAAAGAGCAGCATTGCTAAATGTTACCACGGTGCTATGGAAGCTTGGCACTGTTCGTCAAATGACACAGACAGCGGAACTTGGAAAAGGAAAAGAAGTTTATTACGAATGCTCCAATTACTGTTTGAAAGTAAAACGTGCTAGTTCAACAACAACGAAAGCGCAACCCACATCGCAAACAATCAATCACCGCACAAGGAAGAATACATGCATAGATTTCGCAGATTAACAAGGAGGAAGAAAATAGCTGATGAATATAGGAAGTGGTTAGAAAATAATTAAGATAGGTTAATTGAGAGTTAGTAATAGATATAACCGGAGTAAAAGGATATTTTATTATGTATTAATCTACGTAGTATTGTTATATTATCATATCTAACATGTAGAAGTGGACTTTGTAATGCACAATAGCGGTCGCACACACAATGCATTATACACATATTAAATTTAATGAATTAAACAGTACCTTTATAGCCACAGATATAAGACGATTGAAGGCAACCGTAGTAAGTATCCAAGGCATGTCAAAGAATTGGACGACGTTGTGAGAGTGATCCAGGTAAGTGACGCAGCATCGAATAAGTAGAATCTGAAGAATTACAAACAATGTTAATCTAACAAATAAATTTTAATCACTAATAAGGAACCGTTCCATTACATAAAATATTAACAAATAGCAAGTACATGCAATAATAAATTAATAGGAAAATAAGGAAGGGTCAATAAACACATAAATAGGTTAGAAATTAACCAAGATAGATTAACTGAATATTGGTGACAAGACATGATTGAACTCAGTGCAAAGGAATAAAGTTATGCCACACGGAATAACTGGTAACACAATACACAAATAATATTACAGAACACTACCAAATAAAATTATAGTGATTAACAATTAATTAGCTATTTCAACAACACGTCACTGTTGACATTAAACCAACGCCGTACCAAGAGACACGCGAGCGACCATGTTGGAAAATTGCCGCGCGAACATACAAATAACAGCCAATGCAATATAATACGGCATCATAATAGCAATGTTAGGTACTAATAAAAAACACACACACAAGAAAAAAAGAGAGAGTTAAGGAAAATATATAATAAATAACAACTAACATAATTATAACATATTATATATATATTATATTATATACAGAGATACAGTATTCGTACAAGGGAACAAGATCCAAAAGAAAATTATATAAACAATATATATATATATTAATTATTTTTATATGTGTGTACAGAACTGATGGCGAACTCATCAACCATTCTCTGAACGACGGACGGAAGAACATGAATAGCAATCCGCACAGTGGAACTGTAAAGTATTGGTACGCCACTCACGAAACCAAGTACTGATGCTATCCACCTGTAAACAAACAACATTTATAACTATGCATATAATCTTCACTTATGTTCACCAATATATATATACGCATGTTGTTAAAATAAGCGATATTTATAACATTCACTTCCATTGATAATGCAAGTGACTCATAAAATTAAGTCGTCGTATTTACCATTGCACGCACATATATATATACTTGAAGACAAGGTACATTTGTAATATTTATTCCTATTGATAATATATATATATTTATATATTTATAGTAATAAAACAAATCTCATTCATACTACTTACCAGTACGTATGCATATATCTATATAATTATAACTCAAGTAACATTCATGATATTTATTTTTACCGACAGCATGTACGTAAAGCCTAAAATAAAACAAGGTTTTAACAATAAAAATTTTAACAATACATACAATTATAAAATTTTCTTTCTATATATATATATATATATTAATGATGATAAAATGTTATTCTTATTTCTGATAAACTCGAAAGCAAAACAACAAACGACAACACTATACCGTGATACACCACAACCAAAAAAAAACATGGCTTTGATCGCAGGAGAAGCGGTCCATATAGTCAAATGCATTCCAGTACAAATAAAGGAACTCCGCCCGGACGTGCGCCAAACGTGGCGATATTCGGCACCATCGTCATTGGCCACGAGCAGAATATATACCCAAAAGACTTCGATGCACTACGGGACCACGTCATGTTCCTGGCAGGAAAATCTGCAGTTTCGAACACATTGGCCAGAAGAGCAACAGGAAAAACAATCGTCCCTGGAACAGTAAACATCCTGGGAATGATGGACAAAAACACATTAACGACAATAGCGAAAAATGCCGCATCAGGTTTATGGACAGGTTTTATGGAATTTGAAACTGTCAGTGGAGCAATATACGGCCCAGTCACCCACCCGCTACTATACCTCGAAAGAAGATGAGATATCGATGATCAAACAGCGCAACCTCAAGGGATATCGATAGCACCGGTAGTCACTCAAGTACCAACGACACCTGCATTCGCCTTGAGCAAACTCAGAGATATCATCAGTCAAATTTCCTATGGAAATTTGAACTCCAAACGAGGTGTTCACGTCCCGCGCTCCGCACGCGCCGTAACAAGAACAAGAAACCATTCTATACAAAACACACGAATAAGGATTTGAACGCACAAGCGAACACGCGGCATCACAAACGAGGGCGATTAACAGATCCAACCAATAAATAAAATACATAATACAAACAATTCTGAATAAAACAGGAAATAAGAATAACTATAAAAGGGTAAAAATAATTGAAACGCCAGGAATATATATATATAAATATATTTCAATCAATCAATTTGGAGAGTTACATATAAGTATAAAACATATATGCTTAACATGTAATAACCTAGTGAATATTAGAGACAGTGCTTCCAATACTACGCAATAAATACAAAATTATCAAATTATAAAATATAAGTATACATGATGTCGAAAACTAATAGTTTAAACATACAATATCGTATTATTAGAGAAATGAAGGTTACGTTGTCAGAAATATATATATGTGTGCGAATTTTATCAAACCGATAATCTAAGATACATACTTAAAACTAGCCTGCATTCCGGTAAAAGATAAATAAATAATTGACATTTCATTTCGTATGAATACTACACCGCCAAGAGAAATATGCATATGAATACGTATATATATATATATATTGTGCATGTGCGCGTATGTTTTATAGTATCGAATACTCTATAAAATAAACTACTCAAAACAATAAATAACGCAATCGAAGAATTACAAACGCACAACATAAAATATATATATATGTGTATATTCACACGAACAATACTTTAAAAAGCAATATTAATAAGTAAATGTTTAATTGCGGTAGAATAAGGAAAACGAGCGGCAGACAATTACTTCGATATTAAACAAAATTTAAAGACCCGTTACTATAACTTTGCTGATGACATTCACGAGCAACCATGTTAGATTTACACGCGTCACGGCAATAGGAATATTAAGGATTAACGGAAGTCAGGCGCGAGAAATAAATCATGAAAACATGTTGTTAACACTTTTCTTTAATAAAATATGTGCGCAACTACAAATGTAAAATATATATATATATATATATATATATATATATAAATAAAAAAGGGAAATATAGAATTAAAATACATATATTTAACGAACATAAAATAGATATCATATTCAAAATATATATATATATATATATATATATATATATATATACATAAAAAAAAAAAGGCGTTTGAAAGAAAAATAATAATAAGGAACTTCCGAACGTCGATCACCGAAACCTAAGGGAAACATCAAAATCGCAAAAACAATCATAAGCGTACCCCCCAGCGGACCACCACGCCGTGGGGATGGCATTATAAATAAGTGAGCAACGTAGAGCAGAGAAGATTACAGAGACTACTAGGACTACGATAGATAGATATCATTTAGCGATTAACATTATTATTCTGGTGAACATTAGTACGCTCAATCATCATCACTTATTATTCCGGTGAATATTCTTATTACATTGCTCACTCATTAACATTATCGTTATTATACTCACCAATTATCGATCAACATTATCATCCTGGTGAATATTCTTATTACATTATTCTTTGTTCATTATTATTGCGATCCTCGTTATTACGGTTTATAATTATTTTGTTCACTTTTGTTAATTATTTCGTTACTACGTTCGTTATCGCGCTCATCTTTAGAAATTTTGTATAGTATTTCGCGCTTCGGAGTCTTTAGTTTTTGGTCAAGAAAGAGAGCCGCGACCAAGGAAAGAGAGAATTTATCTTGAACGCGCATTGTAATTGCGGTATTAATCCAGTCAGTAAATTGTTCTGTCCGTACCGAAATAGAAAAATAAAGTAAAAGTTGATAGTAAACTATATTCGAGTTCAAGTAATAAACCTAGTAAAACCTTCGACGACCAACGGAGCAGCTGAGGTAAATGGCGCCAGACAGCGCCTACTCCTCAAGGTAAGAAAATTAATTTTGAGAATTTCCTTCTTCTCTGATAATTTCGTTGCCCTCGAGAATCGAATTAGAACTTCGTATCATCGGTCTCGTTCTATTTTCGCGAACGGTTTCGAAGATAGAATCATTGTTCAAACTCTAAATAAAAAAGGAATTGTCCGCTGTGTCGGCTTGTGCGAACAGTGTTTTCAGCTACTGAACCACCCACTGATCTTCGCATTCCTCCTCCCATTGTTGGCAAAATATTGCCCGTCTTTGGGCAAGGCTTGCGAAATCACACAAATCCCGCACAGAGAGGACTATTAAATACATCGTAACGGTCAATCGAAAATTAAAAGCAATACCGGCATTGCTAATAACCGATATTCTTGCCATCATTGCATGCGATTATAAGAGAGAAATAGCAAAACAACTTCCCTTCGGAAATTTAACCAAAGGATCGTTCGCTGTGTTGGCTTGTGCAAACGGTGTTTTCGATTATCAAAACACCCATCGATCTTCGCATTCCTTCTCCCACTGTTGGTAAAATACTACCCGTCTTTGGGCAAGGCTTGCGAAATCACACGAGTCCCACACAGAGAGGATCGTTAGAATCATCCTCGATTATTAAACTCGAAAGGCAAGGAAATCGTGGTAACGGAATCAATCGTAGTAAATGAATTGAGTTTCGGTTCTAACGGCAAACTATTACAGTGAAATTAAAAGAGAAGAAGAAGTCGAACGTAAAAATAAATTTATATAAAACAACGAAAATCTCACATTCCTATCAAATCCAGCAACGCTAAAGATATATATATATATACATCCGGCTAATAAACATATATATAAAGGTAATAATCTAAGCAATTCTACATTCAAATAAAATCCGTTCAACGAGGACAAATAATTATTAATCCCAGCTTTAATCCTCTCCCCGTGCCAGTATTCCTGCACATCGCAGGTTAGCCGAAAAGTGAAATTCGTTTACCAGTTGCATTAAGCATCAGTTAACGCTACCCATTAAACGGAAAATTAATAAAAATATAATATTTCGAAATAGTCCTTAGACTATTTCTGGTGGCAGCAACTACCGTATTAATTAGAAATTTAAACCAGTATCGCATACACAATAATATCAATTCAATTTATCTTCAGACTAAATTCAAACTCAACAACAAAAAAAAAAATTTTCCGTAAACTCTAAATTTAAAAATTTGATCAATGTCAACAAACTAATACGTAACCGGCTTGTTTCGACGCTGAAACGTGTGTGCATTACATTTGGCGCGTAAAGTGCAGTGAAAAGAGCGCTTAAACGTCGAAATATCTCAAACGGGATGGAAATGACGGTCAATTTTCGTCAAAATCGACGAAATCATCGCGATTTGCGAGCCGTTGGGCTTGTTTCGACGCTGAAACGTGTGTGCATTACATTTGGCGCGTAAAGTGCAGTGAAAAGAGCGCTTAAACGTCGAAATATCTCAAACGGGATGGAAATGACGGTCAATTTTCGTCAAAATCGACGAAATCATCGCGATTTGCGAGCCGTTGGGCTTGTTTCGACGCTGAAACGTGTGATGCATTGCATGCGTAAAAGTAAAAGGTGAATATCAAAAATTCAGGATGGAAATGACGGTATTTTCGTCAAAATGAGAAACAGCGATTCGAGCGTTCTTAGTTTCGACGCTGAAACGGAGCGAAATTTGGCGCGTAAAGTGCAGTGAAAAGGCGCGCTAAACGTCGAAATATCTCAAACGGGATGGAAATGACGGTCAATTTTCGTCAAAATCGACGAAATCATCGCGATTTGCGAGCCGTTGGGGTGTTTTCGACGCTGAAACGTGTGTGCATTACATTTGGCGCGTAAAGTGCAGTGAAAAGGGCCGCTTAAACGTCGAAATATCTCAAACGGGATGGAAATGACGGTCAATTTTCGTCAAAATCGACGAAATCATCGCGATTTGCGAGCCGTTGGGCCTTTTTCGACGCTGAAACGTGTTGGATTACATTTGGCGCGTAAGGTGCGGTGAAAAGAGCGCTTAAACGTCGAAATATCTCAAACGGGATGGAAATGACGGTCAATTTTCGTCAAAATCGACGAAATCATCGCGATTTGCGAGCCGTTGGGCTTGTTTCGACGCTGAAACGTGTGTGCATTACATTTGGCGCGTAAAGTGCAGTGAAAAGAGCGCTTAAACGTCGAAATATCTCAAACGGGATGGAAATGACGGTCAATTTTCGTCAAAATCGACGAAATCATCGCGATTTGCGAGCCGTTGGGCTTGTTTCGACGCTGAAACGTGTGTCGCATTACATTTGGCGCGTAAAGTGCGTGAGAAAGAGCGCGCTTAAACGTCGAAATATCTCAAACGGGATGGAAATGACGGTCAATTTTCGTCAAAATCGACGAAATCATCGCGATTTGCGAGCCGTTGGGCTTGTTTCGACGCTGAAACGTGATGGTACATTACATTTGGCGCGTAAAGTGCAGTGAAAAGAGCGCGTAAACGTCGAAATATCTCAAACGGGATGGAAATGACGGTCAATTTTCGTCAAAATCGACGAAATCATCGCGATTTGCGAGCCGTTGGTTCTGTTTCGACGCTGAAACGTGTGTGCATTACATTTGGCGCGTAAAGTGCAGTGAAAAGAGCGCTTAAACGTCGAAATATCTCAAACGGGATGGAAATGACGGTCAATTTTCGTCAAAATCGACGAAATCATCGCGATTTGCGAGCCGTTGGGCTTGTTTCGACGCTGAAACGTGTGTGTCATTACATTTGGCGCGTAAAGTGCAGTGAAAAGAGCGCTTAAACGTCGAAATATCTCAAACGGGATGGAAATGACGGTCAATTTTCGTCAAAATCGACGAAATCATCGCGATTTGCGAGCCGTTGGGCTTGTTTCGACGCTGAAACGTGTGTGCATTACATTTGGCGCGTAAAGTGCAGTGAAAAGAGCGCTTAAACGTCGAAATATCTCAAACGGGATGGAAATGACGGTCAATTTTCGTCAAAATCGACGAAATCATCGCGATTTGCGAGCCGTTGGGCTTGTTTCGACGCTGAAACGTGTGTGCATTACATTTGGCGCGTAAAGTGCAGTGAAAAGAGCGCTTAAACGTCGAAATATCTCAAACGGGATGGAAATGACGGTCAATTTTCGTCAAAATCGACGAAATCATCGCGATTTGCGAGCCGTTGGGCTTGTTTCGACGCTGAAACGTGTGTGCATTACATTTGGCGCGTAAAGTGCAGTGAAAAGAGCGCTTAAACGTCGAAATATCTCAAACGGGATGGAAATGACGGTCAATTTTCGTCAAAATCGACGAAATCATCGCGATTTGCGAGCCGTTGGGCTTGTTTCGACGCTGAAACGTGTGTGCATTACATTTGGCGCGTAAAGTGCAGTGAAAAGAGCGCTTAAACGTCGAAATATCTCAAACGGGATGGAAATGACGGTCAATTTTCGTCAAAATCGACGAAATCATCGCGATTTGCGAGCCGTTGGGCTTGTTTCGACGCTGAAACGTGTGTGCATTACATTTGGCGCGTAAAGTGCAGTGAAAAGAGCGCTTAAACGTCGAAATATCTCAAACGGGATGGAAATGACGGTCAATTTTCGTCAAAATCGACGAAATCATCGCGATTTGCGAGCCGTTGGGCTTGTTTCGACGCTGAAACGTGTGTGCATTACATTTGGCGCGTAAAGTGCAGTGAAAAGAGCGCTTAAACGTCGAAATATCTCAAACGGGATGGAAATGACGGTCAATTTTCGTCAAAATCGACGAAATCATCGCGATTTGCGAGCCGTTGGGCTTGTTTCGACGCTGAAACGTGTGTGCATTACATTTGGCGCGTAAAGTGCAGTGAAAAGAGCGCTTAAACGTCGAAATATCTCAAACGGGATGGAAATGACGGTCAATTTTCGTCAAAATCGACGAAATCATCGCGATTTGCGAGCCGTTGGGCTTGTTTCGACGCTGAAACGTGTGTGCATTACATTTGGCGCGTAAAGTGCAGTGAAAAGAGCGCTTAAACGTCGAAATATCTCAAACGGGATGGAAATGACGGTCAATTTTCGTCAAAATCGACGAAATCATCGCGATTTGCGAGCCGTTGGGCTTGTTTCGACGCTGAAACGTGTGTGCATTACATTTGGCGCGTAAAGTGCAGTGAAAAGAGCGCTTAAACGTCGAAATATCTCAAACGGGATGGAAATGACGGTCAATTTTCGTCAAAATCGACGAAATCATCGCGATTTGCGAGCCGTTGGGCTTGTTTCGACGCTGAAACGTGTGTGCATTACATTTGGCGCGTAAAGTGCAGTGAAAAGAGCGCTTAAACGTCGAAATATCTCAAACGGGATGGAAATGACGGTCAATTTTCGTCAAAATCGACGAAATCATCGCGATTTGCGAGCCGTTGGGCTTGTTTCGACGCTGAAACGTGTGTGCATTACATTTGGCGCGTAAAGTGCAGTGAAAAGAGCGCTTAAACGTCGAAATATCTCAAACGGGATGGAAATGACGGTCAATTTTCGTCAAAATCGACGAAATCATCGCGATTTGCGAGCCGTTGGGCTTGTTTCGACGCTGAAACGTGTGTGCATTACATTTGGCGCGTAAAGTGCAGTGAAAAGAGCGCTTAAACGTCGAAATATCTCAAACGGGATGGAAATGACGGTCAATTTTCGTCAAAATCGACGAAATCATCGCGATTTGCGAGCCGTTGGGCTTGTTTCGACGCTGAAACGTGTGTGCATTACATTTGGCGCGTAAAGTGCAGTGAAAAGAGCGCTTAAACGTCGAAATATCTCAAACGGGATGGAAATGACGGTCAATTTTCGTCAAAATCGACGAAATCATCGCGATTTGCGAGCCGTTGGGCTTGTTTCGACGCTGAAACGTGTGTGCATTACATTTGGCGCGTAAAGTGCAGTGAAAAGAGCGCTTAAACGTCGAAATATCTCAAACGGGATGGAAATGACGGTCAATTTTCGTCAAAATCGACGAAATCATCGCGATTTGCGAGCCGTTGGGCTTGTTTCGACGCTGAAACGTGTGTGCATTACATTTGGCGCGTAAAGTGCAGTGAAAAGAGCGCTTAAACGTCGAAATATCTCAAACGGGATGGAAATGACGGTCAATTTTCGTCAAAATCGACGAAATCATCGCGATTTGCGAGCCGTTGGGCTTGTTTCGACGCTGAAACGTGTGTGCATTACATTTGGCGCGTAAAGTGCAGTGAAAAGAGCGCTTAAACGTCGAAATATCTCAAACGGGATGGAAATGACGGTCAATTTTCGTCAAAATCGACGAAATCATCGCGATTTGCGAGCCGTTGGGCTTGTTTCGACGCTGAAACGTGTGTGCATTACATTTGGCGCGTAAAGTGCAGTGAAAAGAGCGCTTAAACGTCGAAATATCTCAAACGGGATGGAAATGACGGTCAATTTTCGTCAAAATCGACGAAATCATCGCGATTTGCGAGCCGTTGGGCTTGTTTCGACGCTGAAACGTGTGTGCATTACATTTGGCGCGTAAAGTGCAGTGAAAAGAGCGCTTAAACGTCGAAATATCTCAAACGGGATGGAAATGACGGTCAATTTTCGTCAAAATCGACGAAATCATCGCGATTTGCGAGCCGTTGGGCTTGTTTCGACGCTGAAACGTGTGTGCATTACATTTGGCGCGTAAAGTGCAGTGAAAAGAGCGCTTAAACGTCGAAATATCTCAAACGGGATGGAAATGACGGTCAATTTTCGTCAAAATCGACGAAATCATCGCGATTTGCGAGCCGTTGGGCTTGTTTCGACGCTGAAACGTGTGTGCATTACATTTGGCGCGTAAAGTGCAGTGAAAAGAGCGCTTAAACGTCGAAATATCTCAAACGGGATGGAAATGACGGTCAATTTTCGTCAAAATCGACGAAATCATCGCGATTTGCGAGCCGTTGGGCTTGTTTCGACGCTGAAACGTGTGTGCATTACATTTGGCGCGTAAAGTGCAGTGAAAAGAGCGCTTAAACGTCGAAATATCTCAAACGGGATGGAAATGACGGTCAATTTTCGTCAAAATCGACGAAATCATCGCGATTTGCGGGCCGTTGGGCTTGTTTCGACGCTGAAACGTGTGTGCATTACATTTGGCGCGTAAAGTGCAGTGAAAAGAGCGCTTAAACGACGAAATATCTCAAACGGGATGGAAATGACGGTCAATTTTCGTCAAAATCGACGAAATCATCGCGATTTGCGAGCCGTTGGGCTTGTTTCGACGCTGAAACGTGTGTGCATTACATTTGGCGCGTAAAGTGCAGTGAAAAGAGCGCTTAAACGTCGAAATATCTCAAACGGGATGGAAATGACGGTCAATTTTCGTCAAAATCGACGTAATCATATTTGCGATTTTAAAAGACGAAATATCGCATTTGCGAGCCGTTGGGCTTGTTTCGACGCTGAAACGTGTGTGCATTACATTTGGCGCGTAAAGTGCAGTGAAAAGAAGCGCTTAAACGTCGAAATATCTCAAACGGGATGGAAATGACGGTCAATTTTCGTCAAAATCGACGAAATCATCGCGATTTGCGAGCCGTTGGGCTTGTTTCGACGCTGAAACGTGCGTGCATTACATTTGGCGCGTAAAGTGCAGTGAAAAGAGCGCTTAAACGTCGAAATATCTCAAACGGGATGGAAATGACGGTCAATTTTTCGTCAAAATCGACGAAATCATCGCGATTTGCGAGCCGTTGGGCTTGTTTCGACGCTGAAACGTGTGTGCATTGCATTTGGCGCGTAAAGTG